>JAPXFY010000029.1:5545022-5550022 GCA_030674185.1 Monoplex corrugatus
CATACACACATACAAACACACGTGCACACAAAGCACACATATACATGCACACACACATAGAGACGATAAATCTCCTCACCATCCTCTGGCATGAAGACGGTCTCTCTCTCTCTCTCTCTCTCTCTCTCTCTCTCTCTCTCTCTCTCTCTCTCTCTCTCTCTCTCTTTACTCTCTCTCTCTCTCTCTCTCTCTCTCACACACACACACACACACACACAAACACACACACACATAAATACAGACACTCTCACACACACACACACGCTCAACACACACACACACACACACACAAAGGAAGACACACACACACACACACACACACACACAAACACAAACACACACACAAAACACACACACACACATAAATACAGACACTCTCACACACACACACACGCTCAACACACACACACACACACTCACACAAAGGAAGACACACACACACACACACACACACACACAAACACAAACACACACACACAAACTCAAACACACACACACACACAAACACACACACACACACAAACACAAACTCAAACACACACACAAACTCAAACACGCACACACACACAAACACACACACACACACACACACACACAGATGACCCATTCCCTCACCATCCTCTAACGTGAAGACCATCATGTCTTTAGATGGGGGACTGATGCCCTTAGAGTTATAGGCCTTGACATGGACAGTGTACTCTGTGAACTTCTTCAGGTTGTGGATGGTGTGCATCAGGATCACGTCCCCTTCGTCCACCGGTTCCGTCGTCTTCGTCAGGTAAATGAACTGGTTGGGGCTCTGGGTCTCCCGGTAGCCGATATAATAGCCCAGAATATGGCCATTCCTGATTCCCTCGGCTGGGGCCTGCACGAAAATATCATCATCATCACCACCACCACCACCACCACCATCATCATCATCATCATCATCATCATCATCATCATCATCATCTTAATCATTATAACAAAAAATCATCATCATCATCATCATCATCTTAATCATTATAACAAGAAATCATCATCATCATCATCATTATTATAACAACAAAGCAACAACAACAATAAAAACAACAACAAAAAATACATAATACTGATAACAATAATGGACAGTTCTCCGGCTCTTAATATAAACAGCCCTAAGCGCTCACAAAAACAGAACAAATCTACTCAAAAGAACAAAACTCACAGAACACGATATCACAATTAAATATACATACCACGTCATTAAAAAAAACTGAACACAATACAATATCATTAAATATACATACCACGTCATTAAAAAAAAAACTGAACACAATACAATATCATTAAATATACATACCACGTCATTAAAAAAAACTGAACACAATACAATATCATTAAATATATATACCACGTCATTAAAAAAAAAACTGAACACAATACAATATCATTAAATATACATACCACGTCATTAAAAAAAACTGAACACAATACAATATCATTAAATATACATACCACGTCATTAAAAAAAACTGAACACAATACAATATTAAATATACATACCACGTCATTAAAAAAAAACTGAACACAATACAATATAATTAAATATACATACCACGTCATTAAAAAAAACTGAACACAATACAATATAATTAAATATACATACCACGTCATTAAAAAAAACTGAACACAATACAATATAATTAAATATACATACCACGTCATTAAAAAAAACTGAACACAATACAATATAATTAAATATACATACCACGTCATTAAAAAAAACTGAACACAATACAATATAATTAAATATACATACCACGTCATTAAAAAAAACTGAACACAATACAATATAATTAAATATACATACCACGTCATTAAAAAAAACTGAACACAATACAATATAATTAAATATACATACCACGTCATTAAAAAAACTGAACACAATACAATATAATTAAATATACATACCACGTCATTAAAAAAAACTGAACACAATACAATATCATTTTCATGTATATACACCATATCATTACACATGCATACATACAGAGACGCATTATCAGACTCAGTACATAATTTAAACCTCCCCATGAAGCAAAATATTAAAAAATACCTTGTTTGTAAAAGATCCTTGGGAGTATAAAACACAACGTTTCGAGCCCAGGCCCTTTGTCAAGTGAAAAATCACTTTCACTTGACAAAGGGCAGCGCCTGGGCTCGAAACGTGTTTTATACTCCCAAGGATCTTTTACAAACGAGGTATTTTTTAATATTTTGCTTTTACCCTCAAGATCCAGCAGTCACATTTTGTTTCACCTCCCCATGAAACTCACTGTAGTCAGTTGGTATGTCAGACTTTCAAACGGAAAGTACTAGTACGTTCGATCCGCCAAGGGACGTCCGCTTGGTAGATAAAGGACAGAGATATTCTGGATCTTTCAGGTCAAAATGTGTGCAGACCTGCCAGTGTCTAAACTCCCTTTGTGTGTACAGGAACTTCGAACTTCAAAACACTTTATTATTGCAGAAGAATTGAGGCAGCAGAAATGTGGTTTTGTCGGAGACTAACTACGTGTCAAATGGAAAAAATTCACTGTTAGAAAAACTGATTGCAGAAGAATTGAGGCAGCAGAAATGTGGTTTTATCGGAGACTAACTACGTGTCAAATGGACAGATGGAAGAACTAATAAGAGTGTCCTGGAAGAACTTGATACCACCAGAAAACTACTAGCAGACATCAACAGGAGAAGACTAAAATACATTGGCCATGTGTCACACAACAAGAACACAGACCTCATGGCAAACATCTTTCAAGGAAAAACAGAGGCAAAAAGGAAAAAAAGCAGACCTTCAATCTCATACATCGAGAACATAACCAGCATCAGAGGCCTAAATATTCAAGAAATTGTCCACAAAAGTCAAGACAGAGCGGCCTGGAGGGAGATGGTGATGTCCAGATGTACAGTGGCCAACACCGAACCCGGTGACGCCGACAGGTGATACAGGTTAGTGAATAGCATTTAAGTCCCCCTGGACCTTTCTCACAGCTAGTCCTTGATACTCTACATACCAAATACACACAGTAAAGATCTTGTAAGTCATATGAGTGAATGGCTTACGGAAACATACAGACATGTCCACCATTGAATCAGACAGGAAACAGACAGTGGACTGTGGTCAGCACAACTAACAGCTTGAGTTCCCCGTGCTGGGCCACAATGTCTGCTTGTGTCTAAAGTGCAGTTAGTTCAAATGAGTTTGGAAAACAGAACTGTTCAAGACTGGTTTGTAATGCTTTCTGTCTAGAAACCACATCTGTCAATAATTCAACTGAAACGACATCTGTTTCTTCAGTCTGTTTTGCCCAGTGTGTGTGTGTGTGTGTGTGTGTGTGTGTGTGTGTGTGTGTGTGTGCGTGTGTGTGTGTGTGTGTGTGTGTGTGTGTGTGTGTGTGTTGTTTTGTGTGTGTGTGTGTGTGTGTGTGTTGTGGTGTATGTGTGGTGTGTGTGTGTGTGTGCGTGCGTGTGTGTGGTGTGTGTGTGTGTGTGTGTGTGTGGTGTGTGCGTATGGTGTGTGTGTGTGTGTGTGTGTGTGTGTGTGTGTTGTGTGTGTGTGTGTGTGTGTGTGTGTGTGTGTGTGTGTGTGTGTGCGTGTGTGTGTGTGTGTGTGTGTGTGTGTGTGTGTGTGTGGTGTGAGCGCGCGGCGTGTGTTGAGTCAACCCATGCATATAACATACTCCTTTTTATTCAATCTCTCCACCATCCCCACCCCGCTTCCTTTTAAAAGGGAGACTGTTTCATACTATCTTGGAATGATGTGTGCATATGTAAGCGCGTGCGCGCGCGTGTGTGTTGTGCTCACGCATGTGTGTGTGTGTTGTGTTTCATGTGTGTGTGTGCGCGTGTTTCGTGTGTGTGTGTGCGTGTGTTTCATGTGTGTGTGTGCGCGCATGTGTGTGTATATGTGTGAGGGTGTGAGTGTTTATGAGTTTGTGTGTATTGACATATGTGTGTATGTGTGTGTGTGTGCATGTGTATTGTGTGTGTGTGAGAGAGCGAGAGAGAGAAAGAAAGAAAGAAAGAGACAGAGAGTGACAAAGACAGAGACAGACAGAGACAGAGAGGGAAAGAGAGAGACAGAGATAGAGAGAGAGAGACAGGCAGACAGACAGACAGACAGAGAGAAAGAAACACACGAGAGAGAGAGAGAGAGAGAGAGAGAGAGAGAGAGAGAGAGAGAGAGACAAAGAGACAGAGAGAGACATAGAGATAGAGGAGAGAGTAGTTTATCTGTTATCAAAATGCGGTGACAATATTTTCTCAGCTGTTTCTCGATGGGCCTTTTCCAAATCTGGCCGTCAGTAAGGACCACTGAAGGATCGTGAGCGAGCACGTTTGGAGGACAAGCTGTCAAGATCTAAGTCACAAGGGCGGAAAAAGTCCCAACAAAGCCCTTTTAGGAGATGTGCGCACAGCACTTTCTTGGGAACTGCTGACAATACTTAAAATCTGTTTTCACTGCTATGGAAATCTACCACTGTCTTCGTGAAGGTCAAGATTCATTTCAACTCAAACTTCTTCAAGGTTACATGGACCTTCAGCAGTACATGTATGTAAATTTTCAATAATAATTCTAGTACAGAAAAAGAGATAGATAGTATGGCACGACCATCCCTGTTTTCTTACAAGGTCCCAAACACTGAACATACCTACCAACTAAATAACTTCCCAACCAATTAACACACGGAAGACAACCATACCAACCAATCAACTCACCAACCAATCAACACACGGAAGACAACCATACCAACCAATCAACTCACCAACCAATCAACACATAGAAGACAACCATACCAACCAATCAACTTACCAACCAATTAACACACGGAAGACAACCATACCAACCAATCAACTCACCAACCAATCAATACACTGAGGACAGTCATACCAACCAATCAATTCACCAACAAATTCAGACATGGAACACAGCCATACCAACCAACCAATCAATCCACCAAGCAATTCAGACACTAAAC
>JAPXFY010000029.1:5557522-5562522 GCA_030674185.1 Monoplex corrugatus
GACAGCATTCCTGATATTATACCAAAATATAATTATACACGCGCTGATTGGTCCTTGTTTCAGACTGTTCTTTCTAATCGAGATTTCACACATTATGAAAGTGGAAATGTAGACGTTATGTTTTCTAAATTCCAGGAGTCAGTTCTAGCTGCTGCAGACCTTTCCATCCCGAAACTCAAAACTTTTAAGTCTAATAACCGTTTGGGTAATGTTTGGTGGACGGAGGCATGTGAGCAAGCAGTTCAGTATAAAAAAGAGAAATACAAAATCTACATCAAAAGCAGGAAACCTGAAGATCATATGGAAATGAAAAAAGCTAACACCCAGTGTAATTAAATCATCGTTGAAGCAAAGAAAAATTATTGGGCATCATACTGCACAAAAGAAATTTCAGATTTCAAGGATTTCCATAAAGTCTGGACAAAAATGAATCAAATGAAAAATGGAAGCCAACTTACCTAGGTGTCCAATATGATTGACACATGTCACAAATTTCCTTCCGACATGGACAAAGCTGAAACTTTTGTGGAACTTTTTGCCCAAAATAGTAAAGTAGATGGTTTGATTCCTACCTGCAAACACTACAGGGAAATGGCAGCTAACAACCCTATCTACACTGATCCAATACCTCAGAATGATCTCTGGTTTAATTCTCCAATCACCTTAGAAGAGTTAAAAAACACTATCTTGTCTCTACGCAACAAAAGGAGTTCGGTAGGTGTCGATGCAGTTTCAACTGAAATGATTAAACATCTTCCAGAAAACTATATTATTTTTTTACACAAAATTTTTCAGAAATGCTGGGTTGGTGGAATTATACCACAATTATGGCAAACGTCTGTTGTTATACCAGTATTAAAAGCAGGAAAGCCTAAAAACAATAAAAACAGTTACAGACCTATTGCTTTAACGTCCCATACGAGCAAACTATTGGAAAAATTGGTATTAAACAGACTTGTACATTTCTGTGATAAAAATAACGTTATTCCAGTAAATCAGGCTGGTTTTAGAAAAGGGAGATCTACAGTTGAGCACCTGGTTAAACTTACCACTCACATCAAGAAACAGTTTGCCCGCAGAAAAAGTCTTTTAGCTACATTTTTTGATGTGAAAAAAGCTTACGATCAAGTTTGGCATACGCGTTTATTGTACAAGCTGAAATCTATTGGTTTATCTGGCAATATGTATGATTATATTAAGTCTTTTTTAGCCAATAGAACTATTCAGGCAAGAGTGGGAACTAGTTATTCTACTTCACGACATCTTGATATGGGAATTCCACAAGGTTCAGTGATAGCACCGCTTTTATTTAATATCCTTATACAGGATCTTCCTAAAGCACTCTCAAATCGTGTTGTTTTGGCAGAGTATGCTGATGATATATGTATTTGGATGAATATTACTTTAAAAATGACAACTCCACAGAGAGCACAGAATTACATTAGGAAATTGTATCAATCTGATCTTGATAATCTTGGAAACTATATGTTAGAAAATGGTCTGTCGTTGTCAGCGGAAAAATCTAACATGATGCTATTTAATTCTGGTGGTACTTTAAGTAACTTGCCTACTTTCAGATTGCTTGGTGAAGTGTTACATTACAAACAGGTTGTAAAATTTCTGGGAGTCTTTATGACATCGAAATTAAACTGGAATGTCCGTTTTGATTATATTTCAACAAAAGCAAGAAAAGCCCTAAATTTTTAAAGATAATAAGCCGATTACCTTGGGGAATGGATACGAACATACTAATTCATCTATCAACAGCACTTGTACGATCTAAATTATCCTATGCGCAAGAAGTGTTCTTCAGTGCACCAAAATATTTATTAAAGAAGATACAAAGCTTAGACTGCAAAAGTATTAAAATTGCTCAGGTGTCCCTACTCCTGCCTCTAATCTGGAAACGTACAAAGTTGCTGGAATTCTGCCTCTGAACAACTATCGTGAGCTAGCGACAGCAAAATTTGCAGTTAGAACTATTTCACAAACGGACAATTTTGTGAGTAAGGAAATTAAAATCAGGTCTGATGTTGACTTTCCAAAGCGAGCAAAAAGCATTTCATCACAAATGACTGTTACAACTTACGTATCTGACTTGGTCAAACAGTCTAACATAAATATGGATAAATAGCTGAGACACCATCAACAACGCCTATCCCTACATGGGAAATGCAAAAAGCCTCTTTTGATATTGATTATACAGACGTTAAGAAATCTGAAAACGTCAACATTTCGATATCCACAGCAAGAGAACACATCGATGAAAAATACCGTACCCACCTTCAAATAAATGTGCTGGAGCAGCATTTTATGTTCCAAAATTTAAGATAAAAAAGTCATTTTTCGTTGGGGCAAACTTATCGATCTTTACAGCGGAATTAGTCGCTATTAATCAAGCATTGCATTATCTAGTAAATCTTAAACCCATGTCTTTCGAAGTAGTTCTCTTTGTTGACTCAAAATCTGTATTATATTCCTTACGGTCTTTTAATGCCGACACAAGACCTGATTTAATTACTGAGGCAAATCATCTTATACATCGTTTAAGGGTCAAAGGTACAGATATCAGTTTATGCTGGGTGCCTTCTCATGTTGGTCTTCACGGCAACGAAGAAGTTGACAGAGCAGCTAAGCAAGGCGCCCAGAATGCTGATAATGCTATAGAATTACATGTTCATACCTCCGTAAAAGAAGCTTGCAACTTGCTCGAATCAGCCTCATGGACTCGATTTCATGAACATTCAGATGAACAATTTGTGTCACAACAAATGATAAAACTTACCGTTCAAAATGTATGTAAAAAATTGCAGTATTCTTCCATGTATCATTTGAGATCGATTGTTGCTGTTTGTTTTCGTATTCAGCTAAACGCATTGAAAACAAAATATTGTAAAAATGTCAAGTGTATTTGCGGCGAACAGTTCACACTGTTTCACTGTTTATTCTACTGCAAAATGCTACGTTCTTTTTTACCGAAAATGTTTACTCAAGAAAAGTATTCTGAAAATCATTTCCAGAAAATTACATCAGATCAAACGTTGTTAGTTAGAATTTCAGAATCATTAGTTCACAGTCCTGTTAATGCATTACTTTAACTTTATTCGGTTTGTATTTTAGTGTTACAATTTCCCTTCACGTTGTTGAAGTTAATTGTTAGTGTTAAGTTCTCGTTCCATTTTACTGTTCCCCCACCTGCTAATGTCTTTTTCCTCTGTCTTCCCTCTGCCCAAATCCAACCCGTCCAACTATCGTTCTACATTTTATTTTGTTCACTTTTTATTTATTTATTTTTTTTTCTTTTGAATTTCCCCTTCCCCCCCCTCCCCCGTCTAATATCACTTATAGTGAAAAGACGTTAAATTAAAGAACGAACGAACACACACACAACACAAACACGACACAAATACACACACACACACTTACACACACACACACACACACACACACACACAAACACACACACACACACACACACACACACACACACACACACACAACAACACACACACACACACACACACACACACACAAACAGAGAGAGAAAGAGAGAGAGACAGACAGACAGACAGAAAAACAAAACAGACAGACAGACAGACAGAGAGAGAGAGGGAGGGAGAAAGAGAGAGAGAGAGACAGACAGACAGAGACAGACAGACAGACAGACACAGAGAGAGACTCTGAAATACCTTCGGCTTTCTTCCACTCTATCTTGGGGTCCGGGGTACCGGCAGTCTGGCAGTCCAGCTGAACTGTCTGGTGCAGCACCACAAAGGTATCCTCGGGCTCCACCACCCACCTGGGGGGTACTGATCAAACACAGCAACACATCGTCATCAATGGTACATTATCGTCGTTGTCGTCCTCAACAACATCATCATCATCATCACCATAATCGTAATTATTATCATTATCATTATCATCATTGTTAGTGGGATCATCATATCCAATAATCGTCGTCGTCGTCGTCGTCGTCGTCGTCGATATCATCATCGATGTCGTTTCGTCGTCGTTGTTGTCGTCCTTGTCATAGTTGTCGTCATTGTCAACATCGTCATCATCATTATTATTATCATCGTCTGTAGTATTATTATAATCATAATCCCTGTCATCGTCATCATCAACGTCGTCATCAACATCGTCATCGTCATCATCATCATATCACATGGATAGGCAACTAGCTCTGTCACACCACAGATATGGATAGGGAGACAGGTAGATAGCTGTCACACCATAGATATGGATAGGGGGCAGGTAGATAACTCTGTCACACCATAGACATGGATATGGAGACAGGTAGATAGCTCTGTCACACCACAGACATGGATATGGAGACAGGTAACTATGCTCTGTCACAAACCACCATAAACATGGATAGGGAGACAGACAACTAACTGTCACACCACGGACATGGACAGACTGGTAGCTAGCTGAGGAAGCTGGATATGACCCAGAGCATCAATGCCTCACAAATAGCAAAAAATCACCACACAGCTCCCGACACTACATGGTAACCATTTCGCCAAGGAAAGGGGGCTGTCCATCCTGGTCAGTATTTTACCAAAAGGAACAAACCATGACCAGATGAGTACAACATCCTTTAACAGCCAACAGCTGGAGACATATCTCAGTGTTATTTCCATTCTACAGGTGTTCAATCCACCACGACAATGCCAGCTTGGTCATGTCTGCTACAAGCAGGATGACCACATCCCAAAAGACATCCTGAGAGGAGAGCTCACTGCGGGATCCCAGCCCACAGATCGTCCGATGCTGCAATAGAGGAATGTTTGCAAACGTGACCTGAAGTCTGTTGATATCAGTGTGGACACCTGGTAAGGAGACAGCTACAAATCGCTCTTCCTTGGCGACAGGCTGTACGTGCAGGCATCGCCTATGCAGAGGAGAAACGAACTCCACTGTGGTTAGGCAGAAGAAAGAGGAGAGCTGCCGCAGCGACCACCCAGCCACAGCCATCAGCCTTTTGTGTTCTTCAGCTG
>JAPXFY010000029.1:5595022-5597522 GCA_030674185.1 Monoplex corrugatus
ACAATATTCAAAATATGTTTCCAGTATTGTGTGACAGTCGGCTGTAGTCCTGGACAAACGTTAAAAAAATATTTCTTACGGGTCACACTGATCTTCAGAACAGGAAAATCTGGATTTTCTGTAATATCAGTTTTACATTTTATGAAGCAAGAGAAATTAGAGTACCTGGTCACAACAGAAAAGCTGGAGGGAAAAAGAGCACCAGGTAGAGCCAGGGAGAAAATACTGGACGGACTTGCAGAGTGGCTGAGGACAGAGAGGGTGGGAGATGTGCTTGCAGCGACAAGGGATAGATTCGTGTGGAGGGCCATGATCGCCAACACTATGCGGCAGGGCACATGATGATGATGATGATGATGATGATGATGATGATGATGATGATGATGATGATGATGATGATGATGATGATGACGACGACGATGACGATGATGATGATAAAAAGGGAGATCGTTGGAATGGCTTGGCCATTTTCTTTTTCAGTTTTCGTTTTCTTGTTTACCCCTTTGACTCCCGCACCCTGTCCATTAGCATCCTGCATTGTCAACAAGTTAGCCAATCAAAAACTTGACCCTTTCATTCCCTCACCTTATCCACCAGCTTCCTGCAGGAATCTGATGGACAGGGTGAGGGATTCAAAGGGTTAAGATTTTGAAGTTGGTGGATAGGGTGCGGGAATCAAACGGTTAAACTGGGCGTGCAGAATTGGAAACAAGGTTTTTACCGTGCATGAATCTGAACCCAGCTTGAAGATCCAATCAATCATTCAATCGATCAATCGATCAATCAATCAATCAATCAATCGATCAATCAGCTTCATCTTAATGTCATGGCAGCTTGCTGTCAGGCAGACAGACTCACAGAAGGACGAACCACCTGAGAAAGGAATCTGAATCATTAGTGATTGACAAAGCCGACCCCGAGGACCACACGCATACCATCAGTGATACCGAGAAGCCAGGATAGGATGAGCCTCATTTGAATAATGGTGATGACATGGTCATCATCAGCTCATTGATATGGAAGAAGGGGCAGGTAGGGGTGGGGGTGAGGGTGGGTGAGGTGAGTGAGAAACACAAATTAATCTAATTGATACATGGCGTGGGTTCAATGAGATACGATCTCTGCAGCCAAAGACTGTCTGTCCATTCTTGCCTGAACTATGCCGAAGAGTCACTAATCATAGTGAGAGAGAGAGGGAGAAAGCAGGGGGCGAGAGGAGAGAGAGAATGAAAGAGAGAGACAGAGACAGAAACAAAGACAGAGAGAGAGAGAGACAGAGACGGCCAGTCATGCAAAGAGAGAGAGAGAGACAAATATTAAGTGACAGAGACAGAGAAAGATAGTGAGATAGAGATAAACGGAGAGAGAGAAAGAGAGAGAGATAGAAAAAGACAGACAGACAGACAGACAGACAGGGGCAGAGACAGAGAGAACCAGTCAGACAAAGGGAGAGAGAGGCAGAGAGAAAGACAAACATTAAGTGACAGAGACAGAGAGATAGTGAGATAGAGATAGACGGAGAGAGAGAAAGAGAGAGAGACAGACAGACAGACAGGGGCAGAGACAGAGACAGCCAGTCATACAAAGAGAGAGAGAGAGAGAGGCAGAGAGAAAGACAAACATTAAGTGACAGAGACAGAGAGATAGTGAGACAGAAATAGACGGAGAGAGATAGAAAGAGAGGCAGACAGACAGACAGACAGGGGCAGAGACAGAGAGAACCAGTCAGACAAAGAGAGAGAGAGGCAGAGAGAAAGACAGACATACAGTGTCAGAGGAAGAGAGAGATAGTGAAATACAGATAGACAGACAGACAGACAGAGAGAAAGAGAGGCAGACAAAGAGAGAAAAAGAAAGGAGAGTCAGAGAGAAGAGAGACAAAGACAGAGAAAGAGAGCCAATCAGATAAAGAGTGAGAGAGAGAGACAGAGACAGAGTCAAAGACAAACATAGAGTGACAGAGATATAAAGAGATAGTGAGATAGAGATAGACAGACAGACAAGAAGAGAAAGAGAGAGAGAAAGAGAGAGAGGGGGAGAGAAAAGAGAGAGAGAAGAGAGAGAGAAAGAGAGAGAGAGAGAGAGGCAGGCAGAAAGAGACAAAGAAAGAAGAGAGGCAGAGAGAAGACAGACAGATACAGAAAGGAGAGAAAGACAGACAGAGAAACAGACACAGAGACAGAGCCAGATAAAGAGAGAAAGAGACAGAGAGAGACAGACAGACAGACAGGCAGGCAGAAAGACAGACAGACTGACAGAGACAGAGAGAGAGAGAGAGAGACAGACAGACAGACAGACAGAGAGAGAGAGACAGAGAGAGCATGACATGACGATGATACTCTATTTTCCAACAGAAGTTATTAGCCAAAAACCTTTTTTTTTTCAAATTTACCACTGTTAACACACACACACACACACACACACACACACACACACACACACACACACACACACACACACACAGAGGCAGGCAGGCGGGCAGGCAGACAGGCAGACAAAC
>JAPXFY010000029.1:5610022-5617522 GCA_030674185.1 Monoplex corrugatus
TAGTGTATTAGTATAGACTATCTATGGGCATTGTAGTGTATTAGTATAGACTCATCTATGGGCATTGAGTTGTATTAGTATAGACTATCTATGGCATTGTAGTGTATTAGTATAGACTATCTATGGCATTGTAGTGTATTAGTATAGACTATCTATGGGCATTGTAGTGTATTAGTATAACTATCTATGGGCATTGTAGTGTATTAGTATAGACTATCTATGGGCATTGTAGTGTATTAGTATAGACTATCTATGGGCATTGTAGTGTATTAGTATAGACTATCTATGGGCATTGTAGTGTATTAGTATAGACTATCTATGGGCATTGTAGTGTATTAGACTATTATGGGCATTATGATGTAGTAGTAGAGTAGTAGACCCCCTCCCCCCCCCCCCCCCGCCAATGGGGATGCCGGGGTCTCTTTCAGTATAAATAGTATCCCCACCTTCTGGAAACTCTGTGCTAGAAATTTCCTCTTTTCTGTCACTCTCTTTGTTTCTGCCTTGTTCCTTTGTTTTCTGTCATTTCTTCCTATCATTTTCTGCCTTGCTGGTCCATTCACCTGTATGTGTTTGATAAAGTCTTACGTACTTTTTCTTAGGATTAATAATTGGGTACATGTATTAAGTGCATTTTCGGCTCTATGGACATGAGATTTGCAGAAGCAATTTCAGGTAATTTATGCCCGTCTTTATATGTTTTGGTGTCCTTAAGTATGCTTAAATTTGTATTCAGGTGTGTTTTTTAAATCCCCTGTGCGATAAATTGGACGGACTGGTCAACACCGGGGCATGTCCTACGATTATGGGCGCGAATGCATTGATAGGCGTACTTACTTTTTTTTTCCTGTTGAAATTTTGTGTTTTGAAGCGGTTATAGCCCTGATATGGCTCTACGCAGTCGGCAGGGCTTTAAACAACAATAACAGTGTACTAGTAGATACTCTATGTGCATTATAGTGTATTAAGCGCAGACTCCTATCGGTATTATGGTGTATTAGTATAGACCCTATATGGGCATTGTAAGGACTCTCTATGGGCATTATAATGTATTGGCATAGACCCTATATGGGCATTGTAAGGACTCTCTATGGGCATTATAATGTATTGGCATAGACCCTATATGGGCATTGTAAGGACTCTCTATGGGCATTATAATGTATTGCATAGACCCTATATGGGCATTGTAAGGACTCTCTATGGGCATTATAATGTATTGGCATAGACCCTATATGGGCATTATAATGTATTAGTATAGACCCTATATGGGCATTGTAAGGACTCTCTATGGGCATTATAATGTATTGGCATAGACCCTATATGGGCATTGTAAGGACTCTCTATGGGCATTATAATGTATTGCATAGACCCTATATGGGCATTGTAAGGACTCTCTTATGGGCATTTAATGTATTGGCATAGACCCTATATGGGCATTATAATGTATTAGTATAGACTCTATATAGGCACTGTAGTGTATTAGTAAGGACTCTCTATGGGTATTATAGTGTATTAGTATAGACTCTATATAGGCACTGTAGTGTATTAGTAAGGACTCTCTATGGGTATTATAGTGTATTAGTATAGACTCTATATAGGCACTGTAGTGTATTAGTAAGGACTCTCTATGGGTATTATAGTGTATTAGCATAGACTCTAGATCTATATGGGCACTGTAGTGTATTAGCAAGGACTCTCTGTGGGCATTGTGGTTATTAGCATAGACTGGATATGGCACTGTAGTGTATTAGCAAGGACTCTCTATGGGCATTATAATGTATTAGTATGGATTCTACATGGGCACTGTAGTGTATTAGCAAGGACTCCCTATGGGCATTATAATGTATTAGTATGGATTCTACATGGGCACTGTAGTGTATTAGCAAGGACTCTCTATGGGCATTATATGTATTAGTATGGATTCTACATGGGCACTGTAGTGTATTAGCAAGGACTCCCTATGGGCATTATAATGTATTAGTATGGATTCTACATGGGCACTGTAGTGTATTAGCAAGGACTCTCTATGGGCATTATAATGTATTAGTATGGATTCTACATGGGCACTGTAGTGTATTAGCAAGGACTCTCTATGGGCATTATAATGTATTAGTATGGATTCTACATGGGCACTGTAGTGTATTAGCAAGGACTCTCTATGGGCATTATAATGTATTAGTATGGATTCTACATGGGCACTGTAGTGTATTAGCAAGACTCTATGGGCATTAAGTATTAGTGATTCAATGCACTGTAGTGTATTAGATAGACTCTAAATGGGCATTATTATATCTTTGTGTAGACTTATAGTGCCGTTATAGTGTCTTAGTACAGAATGTGCATGGGCATTATAATGTATTAGTGTAAATTCTGTGTGAGCATTATTGTGCATTAGTAAATATTCTCTATGGCTGTTACAGTGCATTAGTACAGACTTTGTGCGGGCTACAAGGTATAATATTAGTATTAGAGCAGACTTTCTATGCACGTTCTAGCGTACTAGTATTGGTATAGACCCTCTATGGGCATTATAATGTATTTGTATTTGTACAGATTCTCTGTGGCATTATAGGGTATTTGTAATAGATTAGATTACCAGAAGTAGTAGTAGTGGTAGTACCAGTAGTCACAGTAGTAGCCAGTAGTTCACGACAGTAGTCAAGTAGTAGTACACAGAAGTAGTATACATGTAGTGCAGTAGCAGTAGTCACAGTAGTATAGCAGCAGAGTAGTAATACATGTGTGAGTGGCAGTAGTAGACCAGTGGTAGTCACATAGTAGTGTGATAGTAGTCACATAGTCAGAAGCGAAGTAGTAATACATGTTGTGGCAAAGTATAGTAGTAGTCACAGTATGTAAGTAAGTGCACAGAAGTAGTATAGTGTAGTAGTCAGTAGTAGTAGGTAGTAGTCACAGTAGTAGTAGTAGCAGAAGTAGTAATACATGTTGTGGGCAATAGTAGTAGTCACAGTAGTAGTAGTCACAGAGTAGTAGTCACAGTATAGAGTGCAGCAGAAGTAGTAAGTATAGTCACAGTAGTAGTAGCACATGCAGAGTAGTAGTAGTCACAGAAGTAGTAATACATGTAGCAGAGTCAGTAGTCACAGTAGTAGTAGCACAGAAGTAGTAATACATGTAGTGGCAGTAGCAGTAGTCACAGTAGTAGTAGCAGCAAAGTAGTAATACATGTTGTAGTCAGTAGTATAGTCAGCAAGTAGTAGTAGTCACAGTAGCAGTATCACAGTAGTAGTAGTCACAGTAGTAGTAAGTACAGTAGTAGTATCACAGTAGAGTAGCACAGAGTAGTACAGCAAGTAGTATCACATAGTAGTGGCAGAGCAGTAGTCACAGTAGTAGTCAGCAGTAGTAGTAATACAGTTGCAGTAGCAGTAGTCACAGTATAGTAGCCAGAGTATGCAGCAGAAGTAGTAGTGTCAGTAGCAGTAGTCACAGTGTAGTGCAGCAGAGTAGTAAACATGTAGTGCAGTAGTAGTGTCACAGTAGTAGTGCAGCAGAAGTAGTAGTGTCACAGTAGTAGTAGGTCAGCAGAAGTGTATCACAGTAGTAGATAGTGGCAGCAGAAGTAGTCACAGTAGTAGTCAGCTAGTAGTCACAGTAGTGCAGCAAGTAGTATGTCACAGTAGTAGTGTCACAGTAGTAGTCACAGTAGTATACAGAGTAGTCACAGTAGTAGTCAGCAGTAGTTCACAGTAGTAGTGCACAGAGTCAGTAGTGTCACAGTAGTTCACAAATAGTGAGTATACAGGTCACAGTAGTAGTCACAGAGTAGTAGTGGCAGCAGTAGTCACAGTAGTAGTGGCAGCAGTAGTCACAGTAGTAGTGGCAGCAGTAGTCACAGTAGTAGTGGCAGCAGTAGTCACAGTAGTATCAGTAGTCACAGTAGTAGTCACAGTAGTAGTAGTAGGCAGCAGTAGTCACAGTAGTATGCAGTATCACAGTAGTAGTGGCAGCAGTAGTCACAGTAGTAGTGGGCAGTAGTAGTAGTCACAGTAGTAGTGGCAGCAGTAGTCACAGTAGTAGTGGCAGTAGTAGTAGTCACAGTAGTAGTAGTCACAGTAGTAGTGTCACAGTGGTAGTAGTCACAGTAGTAGTCACAAGTAGTAGTGGTCACAGTGTAGTAGTCACAGTTAGTGTCACAGTAGTAGTAGTCACAGTAGTAGTGTCACAGTGTAGTAGTCACAGTAGTAGTCACAGTAGTAGTGTCACAGTAGTAGTCACAGTCAGTAGTAGTGTCACAGTAGTAGTCACAGTAGTAGTCACAGTAGTAGTGGTCACAGTGGTAGTAGTCACAGTAGTAGTCACAGTAGTAGTAGTCACAGTAGTAGTCACAGTAGTAGTCACAGTAGTAGTCACAGTAGTAGTCACAGTAGTAAGTCACAGTAGTAGTCACAGTAGTAGTCACAGTAGTAGTCACAGTAGTAGTCACAGTAAGTAGTCACAGTAGTGAGTAAGTCACAGTAGTAGTCACAGTAGTAGTAGTCACAGTAGTAGTAGTCACAGCAGTAGTAGTCACAGTAGTAGTGGCAGCAGCAACAACGGTAGTAAAAATAGTAACGGCCCGTATGTGTATGCGCGTGCGCGTCTGCGTTTGAGCGTGCGTGTGCGAAGCGTGAGCACATCAGAGCAATTTATATTAAAAGGAATACTGAGGTAGATATCGAACTACATAAACACACGTGCTCGCGCGCGCACGCACATACAGTTACACACACACACACACACACACACTCTCCTCTCTCTCCCCTCTCCTCTCTCTCTCTCTCTCTCATCTCTCTCTCTCTCTCTCTCCTCTATCTCCTTCTCTTTCTCTTTCTCTTTCTTTCTCTCTCCCTCTCTCTCTCTCTCTCTCTCACACACACACACACACCCAAACATGCACAGAGAGGGACAGACAGAAAGAGCAACACAGAAAAACAGAAAGAGACAGACAGACAGACGAACAGACAGAAAATGAAAAAATCTCCCATCATACAATTCCCCCATACCCAACGATTTCTCATTATTTTTATTTGCTTAATTTTTTATAATCACTTCATTCTGCTTTACACTAAACAGGCATCAATAGACAATGTGCTAACAATCGACGACATAAATTCAAACTCATAGGAAAAAGGAAATGTTGACATATGAACAACATACATACCATACAAAAACATTTACAACAATATCCTAAATAATGGAGGTTTTAATGGGAATATCAAAAAATGACCACATATCATGAAGATAAATTTGTTCTCTGTTTAGAAAACACTGACACACAATTGTTCCATGAAGCATTACAATTGGACAAGTTTATTGGAAAGTTTATTTCGACATTGTACTGTTCAAATTTTGAATCTCGTATTTTGTAGTCTTTGGAAAGTAGATGACGTCGGAATACATTTATGACCTTGTGTTTTATGGATAAATGATTTTGAACACATTACGGTGAGACAAAATATTCCGTTTTTACATTTTGATTATCACTGAGCAATACAAGATTTCGTGAGGTACTAAAGTAAAAAGCATTTTTGCATTTTTCACTGACTAAATGTCAAATAGAAAGTTATGTACAAGTCCAGATGAAATATTCGATTGAGTTCATTGTATCGTTATACCATGTATTTTGTCCTATTTGCTATAACCATCGCGTTTTTAAGTTAATATGATACATTGGTAGCAATAGTCTGATGAACTATTCTTAATTAATTACAACCATTTTAGTTTAAAGTCATGAACTTGTAAAATGCATTTTCCCACGAAACATTGACGTATAGGCAACAGTTTGGTTTAATGTCATTAAATTAATTTTTTCATAGCAAAAGTATTGCTTTCTTTTGTACACACATAATTATAATCTTAATGCACCGGGAACATTTAAAAACATTACTGTTGCTGTTGAGCTGAATTCTGGTTGTTCTTAAATATTGTTTGATTGAAGATATCCATCTATTATAAGTGACATGTTCAAGTTCATATTGCTTATAGTCCAGCCGACTACTAAAGCCATATCAGGGCTAACACCACGTCAAAAACGACAACCAGGTTAAGATAAAAGATAACAGTGTTATAACGAACACGACAGTCAGTGTTAGTTTTAACCTCTTCATAGATTGAAATTCCACCTTTGTCTGTAAGAAATTGTCTGATGGACTACATTCCTCTCTCTATCACTTTGTCTTTGATTATCATGTCATCCACTGTCTTTGATATCATGTCATCCACTGTCTTTGATATCATGTCATCCACTGTCTTTGATATCATGTCATCCACTGTCTTTGATATCATGTCATCCACTGTCTTTGATATCATGTCATCCACTGTCTTTGATATCATGTCATCCACTGTCTTTGATATCATGTCATCCACTGTCTTTGATATCATGTCATCCACTGTCTTTGATATCATGTCATCCACTGTCTTTGATATTATGTCATCCACTGTCTTTGATTATCCTGTCATCCACTGTCTTTGATTATCATGTCATCCACTGTCTTTGATTATCATGTCATCCACTGTCTTTGATTATCCTGTCATCCACTGTCTTTGATATCATGTCATCCACTGTCTTTGATATCATGTCATCCACTGTCTTTGATTATCCTGTCATCCACTGTCTTTGATTATCATGTCATCCACTGTCTTTGATTATCATGTCATCCACTGTCTTTGATTATCCTGTCATCCACTGTCTTTGATTATCCTGTCATCCACTGTCTTTGATTATCATGTCATCCACTGTCTTTGATATCATGTCATCCACTGTCTTTGATTATCATGTCATCCACTGTCTTTGATATCATGTCATCCACTGTCTTTGATTATCATGTCATCCACTGTCTTTGATTATCCTGTCATCCACTGTCTTTGATATCATGTCATCCACTGTCTTTGATTATCATGTCATCCACTGTCTTTGATTATCATGTCATCCACTGTCTTTGATATCATGTCATCCACTGTCTTTGATTATCATGTCATCCACTGTCTTTGATTGTCCTGTCATCCACTGTCTTTGATTATCATGTCATCCACTGTCTTTGATTATCCTGTCATCCACTGTCTTTGATTATCCTGTCATCCACTGTCTTTGATTATCCTGTCATCCACTGTCTTTGATATCATGTCATCCACTGTCTTTGATTATCATGTCATCCACTGTCTTTGATTGTCCTGTCATCCACTGTCTTTGATTATCATGTCATCCACTGTCTTTGATATCATGTCATCCACTGTCTTTGATATCATGTCATCCACTGTCTTTGATTATCATGTCATCCACTGTCTTTGATTATCATGTCATCCACTGTCTTTGATTATCATGTCATCCACTGTCTTTGATTATCATGTCATCCACTGTCTTTGATTATCATGTCATCCACTGTCTTTGATATCATGTCATCCACTGTCTTTGATATCATGTCATCCACTGTCTTTGATTGTCATGTCATCCACTGTCTTTGATTATCATGTCATCCACTGTCTTTGATTATCATGTCA
>JAPXFY010000029.1:5622522-5627522 GCA_030674185.1 Monoplex corrugatus
CATGTGTACATTTTAGTCTTCCCTTCTAAAGAAGTCGTCCAAAGGGTCTATCGTGCCTGAGAGAGAGAGAGACAGACAGACAGACAGACAGACAGACACAGACAGACAGACAGACAGAGACAGACAGACAGAGACAGACAGACAGACAGAAGGAAAAAGCCTGTGGGCCGAGGAGATGAAGACAGACTGACAGACACACAGACAGAAAGAAACAAATAACAGAGTCAGAGAGAGAAACCAACAAATAGACAGAGAACAGACAAAGACACAGAGAGACAGCCTGACACAAAGATACACGGAGAAAGAGAGACACACAGAGACAGTGACACGAAGAGAGAGACAGAGACTCAAGAGACAGACAAACACACACAGAAACAAACATACAGAGACACAGATACACAGAGAGACGGACACGCAGAGAGACAAACATACAAGAAAGACACAGACAGGTAAATACACAGGTAGGCAGAGACAGATATACACACACAAACACAGAGAGAGAAAGATAGACGATAGAGACAGACAGACAGAAAGACGGACAAATAGATACAGTACACGGAGACAAAGACATCGAGAGAGACAATCGACTCAGATAATCCACCATGTATATATATATATATATATATATATATATATATATATATATAGAGAGAGAGAGAGAGAGAGAGAGAGAGAGAGAGAGAGATTAGACACACACACACACACATATACACACATACATATCTATCTATCTGTCTATCTATCTATGTATCTATGTATCTATGTATCTATCTATGTATCTATTTATCTATCTATCTGTCTGTCTATCTATCATCTATCTATCTGTGTGTGTGTGTGTGTGTGTGTGTGTGTGTGTGTGTGTGTGTGTGTGTGTGTGTGTGTGTGTGTGTGTGTGTGTGTGTATACAAGACCATGGAATCTCAAAAGGGGGATAAAAAACTGTCTGAAACAAAAGTCGCTAGCACCAAAACCCACAAAGAGACAGAAAATAAAAACTGATACATTACGCTGTAGCTGAAATAAAACTTGTCAGTGGTTGGCTGTCGAAACAGTGAAAACACGCTTACAACTTTGTCTACAGTTCCCCAAACGACTGCTGTTTTAAACATTTGTGAAAAGTGCTAATTTGTGGCGCTTCTTTGGCCCGTGCAACCTTGACCTTGACCTTGACCTTATCTTCTAGCCTTCCATTTTTCGCTTTCGCGACTTCTTAACAGTCTGATACAGTTTTGATAAATATTTGATGACAATCTACCCGTAGCCTATAGAGCTGAGAAAGTCTTACATTACTCTCTGTCTCTGTCTCTCTCGTTTAAACACACACACACCACACACACACACACACACACGCGCGCGCACACACACACACTAACACACACACACATACACACACACACACACACTAACACACACTAACACACACACACACACACTAACACACACACACACACACAAACACACACACACACACACACACACACACACACACACACGACACACACACACACACCACACACACACACACACACACACACACACTAACACTAACACACACATACACATTCCCCCAGGTCGACATGAAATAAGGGAGAGAAAAAATACGCAGGTTGTCCACTGACAGTAATATTTAGGGGCATGAGGTGGCAGAGACTTCAACTTTTCTCAGGAGCCAGCAGGATGAGTGTGTGTGTGGGGGGGGGGGGGCGATCTCCTCTCCCTCATTGCTCTACCTTCCCTAACTTCAAAGATAGCCAGGCACACATGCAAGACCGGTAATGCACACGGTTTCTGCTCAAGTTCATAGTATTGCTTATAGCCCAGCTGACCTCTAGAGCCATATATGGCTATCATCATCATCATCATCATCATCATCATCATCATCATCATGTGCCTGTCACATGGCGTTGGCGATCATGGCCCTCCATATGTATCTGTCCCTTGTTGCCGCAAGCACATCTTCCACCCTCTCTGTCTTCAGCCACCCTGCAAGTCCGTCCAATATTTTCTCTCTAGGTCTACCTGGGCTAACACCACGTTATTGTTATTGTTATTGTTATTGTTATTGTTATCGTTCTTTAAAGCCCAGCTGACTGCGTAGAGCCTTAGCAGGGCTATAACCGCTTCAAAACATACAAAACTTCAACAGGAAAAAAAAAAGAAAGAAAAGAAAATTAAGTACATATATCAATGCATTCGCGCACACGATCTAAGGAGATTGCCCCTGGCGTTGATCACACCGTCCAATGTATCGCACAGGGGATTTACAAAACACACCTGAATACAAATTTAAGCATACATAAGGACACCTAAACATACATAAAAACAGGCCTAAATTACCTAAAATTGCTTCCGCATATCTCACGTCCCTAGAGCCAAAAATGCACTTAATAATTGTACCCAATTATCAATCCGAAGAAAAAGTACGTAAGATTTCATCGAACACATACAGGTGAATGGACCAGCAAGGCAGAAAATGATAGGAAGAAATGACAGAAAGCAAAGGAACAAGGCAGAAACAAAAGAGTGACAGAAAAGAGGAAATTTCTAGCACAGAATTTCCAGAAGGTGGGGGATACTATTCATTACTGAAAGAGCCCCCCCCCCTCCCCCGGCATCCCCAGCGCGGGGGCGGGAGGGGGGGGGTCGGTTTCTGCTCGAGCGAGATCCGAACCCTGCCGAAACAAGCAGCAGTCAGCCAGGAAAGCGAGTGCTCTCCCTCGACAAGCAGGCCTGTGTGGAAAACTAAGGGCGCGTGCAAACCATGTGACCTGACTGACGACACAGGATGTGACATACTTTGTGTATGACTCTGTGTGTGTGTGTGTGTGTGTGTGTGTGTGTGTGTGTGTGTGGAGGAAGTTGGAGGGGGGGGAGGGGCGGGGAAGGGAGTGAAGAGAAAGCAGTATCGGTGGTGTGAGAGTCTGTGGGCGGGTTCCCAGTCACTCCGGATGTCTTTACCTTCTACGTGGGTGGGTACCTAACCCCTTGTCTACCTTCTTAGGTTACCTTGCCCAGCCATCGTTTTCCGCCAGTAAAGGGACCTCACCCATCAGTTGGTAAGTCACAACCACACACCACACCCTTCTTCCTTCCTTGTCTCACATGGCATCTGTCCTCCTTCCTTCCTTCCCTCCCTCCTTCCCTCTCTCCCTACCTACCTATCTACCTCATCTTTCATGTCTGTGAGTGTGTGCTTTCCATCTCTCGTCTCCACTCTTGTCATTGTTGTGTATAGAGCACTGTGCTGACGTCTTTCGCTACTCAGCATTGCTTGTCTTGTGACCTGTCGATCTTTCTCCGTCTGTCTGTCTGTTTGTCTGGCTGGCTGGCTGGCTGCCTCTCTGTCTGTCTGTCTGTCTCTGTCTGTCTGTGTGTTGCTTCCTCTCCTTAAGATCATCATCATCGTCAAAATCATTATCATCATCATCATCTTCATCTCTCTACGCATACACATACACACACACACACAAGTGCACACACACACACACACACACAAGTGCACACACACACACACACCACACACACCACACACACACACACCACACACACACACACACCACACACACAAGTGCACACAAACACACAGACACACTCTCTCTCTCCCTCTCTCTCTCTTCCTCCCTCCCTGTCTCTCCTTCTCTCTCTAAAACGCACACACACACCGCTTTAAACACACATACGTGCACATTCTGTTTTGCTCTCAGTCTGCCTTTGTCTGTCTGTCTGTCTGTCTGTCTGTGTCTCTGTCTCTCTCTCTCGATGTCTGCATCCCTGTCTCTGTCTCTCTTCCTCTTTGTCTGTCTGTCAGTCTGTCTATGTCTCTCTGTCTCTCTCTCTAAAACGCATACACTCACACGCTTTTACACACAGACGTGCTCTCTCTCTCTCTTTCTCTCTGTCTGTCTGTCTGTCTCTCTCTCTCTGTCTGTCTGTCTGTCTGTCTGTTTGTCTGTCTGTCTCTCGCTCTGTCTTTGTCTCTCTGCATTTCTGTATTTCTGACTGTCTCTGTCTCTGTCTGTCTGTCTGCCTGTCTGTCTGTTTGTCTGTCTGTCTGTCTCTCTCTCTCTCTCCCTCTCTTTCTCTCCCCCCCCCCCCCCCCCTGTTATTTTCCCTTCCCTCTCTCTCTGTAACTTCCACTCTGTCTTTCTTTCCACTGTCACTTAGTCAACCAAACAGCCTTGACCTAAATTCACGAAGAGCAGCAGAAGGCGACACGAAGAACGGAATATCACCCTACATGTCTGTGCAGTACTGGCACCCCGCCCCCACAGGTGAACACAACTAGTTAATGCCA
Organism: Monoplex corrugatus; assembly: GCA_030674185.1. Lineage (NCBI taxonomy): Eukaryota > Metazoa > Mollusca > Gastropoda > Littorinimorpha > Ranellidae > Monoplex > Monoplex corrugatus. Next base: position 5,626,817 of record JAPXFY010000029.1, read on the forward strand.
CTGCCACTCAATACACAAAGTGCATGACGCGCAACTCTCTATTTTCAGCCTTCTCCCCCCCCCCCCCCCCCACCCCCATCCCTTCGCCATAACGTATCTGAGTTTCGTTTCTTTATAAACAAGTTTGCAATGTTCAGAATTTAAAAAAGAAAAAAAGGAAGAAGAGGAAGTAGACAAAAAGAATGATGATGATGATGATGATGATGATGATGATGATGATGTGGTGGTGGTGATGAAGGTGATAATCTTAAGAAGAAGAAACGAAGAAGAAGAAATGAAAACAATAAAAACTAAGAAGATGGATGATGATGATGATGATGACGATCACGACGACGACGACGACGACGACGAACGATGATGATGATGATGATGATGATTGATGATGATGATGATCTTAAGAAGAAGAAGAAAAAATAGAAGAAATGAAAATAATTATACTTAGAAGAAGAAGAAGAATACTAATGATGATGATGATGGTGATGGTCTTAAGAAGAAGAGAAAGAAGAAGAAGAAACGAACACAGTAATACTAAGAAGAAGAGTACTGATGATGATGGTGATAAGGAGGAGGAGGAAGTCCAGTAGGCACATACTGCTTATAGCCTAGCCTACAGTTAGAGCCATACCAGTGCCAACACCACGTCAAAAACGACAACCAGGTTATGATAAAAGACAACTCTTCAAAACCATGCACACTGTTAACCTTC
>JAPXFY010000029.1:5635022-5640022 GCA_030674185.1 Monoplex corrugatus
CAGACAACACACACAACAGACAGACACACACACACACTAACACACACACCAACACACTAACACACACAACCAACACACTAACACACACACATTAACACACACACACACACGCACACAAGCAAACACACAAAGAAACAAAGGAACAACTGCAACAAGAAACAAAACACACACACAAACAAACAACAACAAAACACAGAAAAACCAACAGAAACCACTCACCGTCACGCATGGTAACATTAGACAAACAAACAAACAAACAAACAACAACAACATACAAAGACAAACCCAACAGAAACCACTCACCGTCACGCACGGTAACATTAGACAAACAAACAAACAAAACAAACAAACAACAACAACAACAAATCAAAGACAAACCCAACAGAAACCACTCACCGTCACGCACGGTAACATTAGACAAACAAACAAACAACAACAACAACAAACAAACAACAACAAGAAAACATACAAGACAACCCAACAGAAAACACTCACCGTCACGCACGGTAACATTAGACAAACAAACAAACAAACAACAACAACAACAACAACAAAACAAGACAAACCCAACAGAAAACACTCACCGTCACGCACGGTAACATTAGACAAACAAACAAACAAACAAACAAACAACAACAACAACAAAACAAAGACAAACCCAACAGAAAACACTCACCGTCACGCACGGTAACATTAGACAAACAAACAAACAAACAACAACAACAACAACAACAAAACACAGACAAACCAACAGAAAACACTCACCGGCACGCACGGAACATAGACAAAAAACAACAAACAAACAAACAAACAAACACAACAACAACAACAACAACAACAACAACAACAACATACAAAGACAACCCAACAGAAAACACTCACCGTCACGCACGGTAACATTAGACAAACAAACAAACAAACAAACAAACAAACAACAACAACAACAACATACAAAGACAAACCCAACAGAAAACACTCACCGTCACGCACGGTAACATTAGACAAACAAACAAACAAACAAACAAACAAACAAACAAACAACACAACAACAACATACAAAGACAAACCCAACAGAAAACACTCACCGGCACGCACGGTGACATTGCGACTGATGATAGTGCCGGCCGAGTTGGTGGCCGTACAGCGGTACGTCCGTTGGTGTACCCGGGGTTGGAAGCGGTCGGACTGGAAGGCCGGAAGGTACAAGGTGTTGTTGGGCAGAATGGTCAACAGCTCGTCCACGTTGTCAATTGGGTCTCCAAACTCGTCCACCCAGTCCAGCACTGGCGCCGGCCGCCCGAAAGCGGTGCACGGCACGGAGGCCCCCCGGGTATTAGGAAATTCCACCGTGTCCGGCGGCTGGGAGATGAAGATGGGCCCCTGAGGTTTGTAGGGCGCTTGTTCTGGCGGGTAACCTGTTCCACAGTCAACCATCGTCATCGTCATTATCACCATCATCGTCATCGTTGTCATCATCGTCATTATTATCATCATCGTCATCATCATCATCATCATCGTCGTTCATCATCATCATCGTATCGTGTCATCATCGTCATTATCTATCATCGTCACATCTCGTCGTCGTCATCATCGTGATCATTGTCATCATCGTCACGTCTTCATCATGTTATATCGTCGTAGTCTCGCATTATCGTCGTAGTCATCGTTGTCGTCGTTGTCGTGTCGTCATCGTTCCATAATCATCACCTCATCATCATTCATCATTACCACCGCCATCATCACTTTGTAGTTTCGTCACACCATCATCCACCACCATCATTATCAACATCGTTGTCTTCAGTTAAAAAAATGATAGTAATAATGATAATAATATAAATAACAATAATAATAATAATAATAATAATAACAAAATCACCATCATCATCATTGTTATAAACGATGATGTGATGATGATGATGAGGAGGAGGTGGATGCTGCTGCTGATTAGGAGGAGGAGGAGGGGAACAGTAATATAATGATAATAATTATGATGACGACAATGATGACAATAGCAGTAGTGTAGTAGTAGTAGTAGTAGTGGTATTAGTAAAAATAATAACAATAAAATAAAATAATAAAACAGTGATAATAATAACAATAGTAATAACAATAATAATGATAATCATAATAATAATGATAATAATAATAATCATATAAAGATAATAAAATGACATGTATCTATATGGCGCGTTATCTACAGATCCAGGCGCTCACAGACACATTCTCTCTCTCTTCTCTCTCTCTCTCTCTCTCTCTCTCTCTCTCTCACGCACGCACACACACACACACACACACACACACAACACACACACACACACACACCATGCACACACCACACACACAGAGCCACAGACCAGTTCACAATCATACAATGGACAAAGGAACAGGCCACATAACATTACGAAGAATTCTAGACATGGAAACATTGTCTCAAGAGACAAGTTTTGAGGTGGAATTCAAAAAGACGAAACAGAAGCAGAATGTCTGACATTATTTGGAAGGAAATTCTATGGCTGGGGGCCACAGACAGAGAAGGAACGGAATAATAGTATTTACATTTGAAGTGGTTTTGCTGAAGAAGTTGTGAGTCAGAGGAAGAACGGAGAGAGTTAGATTTCAGTTTCAGTTTCAATTTCTCAAGATGACGTCTCCGTGCTCGGAATGAATTCCATAATTATGCACTAACGTCACAGGTGCCATGTGACGGAGAAGATCCAGAATGATCACGGCACACGCCTTAAGCCTGCACATAAACCCATGAGCCGGCCAGGTCCTGAGGTCCTGTCTAGATAGTTCCATAATCCTGAGGTCGTAGGGGAGTGAGGTGGCAGAGACCTCAACTTACCCAGGGCCAGTACCACGACGGCGGCGCCTATCCCCTCTCCCTCGTTTCAAATTCATATTCATATTCACATTTTTTTAACCAAGACTTCAGAAAGGCAAGAAGGCTAACTGGTCTTCAAGGGGTGGGACCTGGTAAGCATCATCCATAATTATACTAGTCATATTGAACAGTCTGTCTCTCTGTGTTTGTCTGTCTCTGTCTGTCTGTCTGTTTCTCTCTTCCGCTTTGCTCATACACAAATCCACACACACACACCACACACACACACACACACACACACCACACACACACACACACACACATCCACACTATCACACACAACACACACACAATCCACACTCAACACACACCAACACACACACACACACACACACACACACTTATCCACACTCATACACACACTAGATACACACACATACATTACTCTGAATAGCGTCCTAACCCTGTGAAGAGTTGGGGGAAAGTAAAGCAGGCAGACAGGATTAAAATTGCGCTGTCTGCAGACTACCCTGCTGTGTATAGCCACCTGATCCTGCCCAAGGTTTGGGAAGAGAAAGCGCTGAGGGACACGAAATAGACCCGCTCTGACAAAACTGGTTGGGAGTAGAGAAGTCTCTACCGCCTCACTCCCCACGATCCCAGATGAACTGGAGGCCCACCGCTGCACGAATTTTCTCGACTTAGGATTGAACCGAGGCATTTCGACTGGAAAACAGGCAAGTCTACCACTGCGCCCAGCTGGACTTTTCTGTCGTATTCTTTGAAAAATACACGATCTTTTGGATGCAGGCGCAGTCACGTGTGCAGTGAGGTCACGCAGGCGCAAGGTGAAGGTCGACAGTGCACTGCCCCCAGCTGGTGAGGTTGTGAATTATTGACAGCGACTGTTACATGTCGAGTAGTATCTAGTAGTACGTGTGTGTGTGTGTGTGTGTGTGTGTGTGTGTGTGTGTGTGTGTGTGTGTGTGTGTGTGTGTGTGTGTGTGTGTGTGTGTGTGTGTGCATGAGTATGTGTCTGTCTGTATGAGTGTCTCTCTGTGTGTAGATGTGTGTATGTATGTATGTGTATGTGTGTGTTACGTGTGGGCGTGTTTTTGTATGTGTGTGTAAATGTGTGTGTGTGTGTGTGTGTGTGTGTGTGTGTGTGTGTGTGTGCGTGGTGTGTTGTCTGTCTGTCGTCTGCTTCTCTGTCTGTCTGTACAGTAAATCATTTTTATTCAAATAGACGAATAGGAGATGAGCGTAAAAAAAACAACTGTCAATTATGCATGTCATGTCATGTCACTTAAAATAAACCGTGTTATGTCACTTATGATAATCCATCTATGTCACTTACAATAAACCATGTTAAACCCCTTACAATAAACCGTGTTATGTCACAAGAAACCATATTTTGTCACTGACAATAAACCATGCTATGTCAGATACAATAAAGTGAGTTTTATTACCCTACACTTTCGTGTCGAGGGATCTTTCACGTGCGCTAATTGCATGTGTCCACGGCACCGCCATTCAGCACCTCTTCCGAATAGATTAGTACCAAGACGCACTACTCAAAATCTAATAAATGGGACGAATATCTCCTGTCGGAACAAGAACCGAACTCAGGTTTCCTAAGTCCAAGACAAATACTTTATCCACCAAACTACACACTGCGTTAGATTTACTATGACTTGTAGTTATTACTATTAGTGTTAGTATTAAAAACCACAAACACATGAACATGACAGAGAACGCGTATCTAATAATAGCCTACACCAAACAGGACAGGGGCAAATTTACGGCCAACTGACTTTTGTCAAGCGTATGTTATACCAAAGACAGCACACAAAAAATAAATAATAAATAAATAAATAAATAAACAAATAAATAATAGATTTAGGACAAAAATAACAGTAACGAAAAGCTATGTTCCCTGACAAAGGCCAGTGCAGTTGGCCGAAAATTTGCGCCTTTCTCGTCTTGTCTTGTTAGATCAAACACGCGTCCTGGTTGTAGTTTTGTGTATTTTGAGTTCCGTTTGCTTGGACGCTGATTGAAGTTCCCTTCAGTTTCAGTGACTTGGAGATTTCATATTACTGTGATTACTATTACGATCATGTCTAATGGTACTAATAATCAACATTATTATGAATATTATTACTATACTACAAGT
>JAPXFY010000029.1:5645022-5650022 GCA_030674185.1 Monoplex corrugatus
ACTAAGGACACTAAAACGTACACATAACTAAGGACACTAAAACATACACATAACTAAGGACACTAAAACATACACATAACTAGGGACACTAAAACGTACATATAACTAAGGACACTAAAACATACACATAACTAAGGACACTAAAACGTACACATAACTAGGGACACTAAAACGTACATATAACTAAGGACACTAAAACGTACACATAACTAAGGACACTAAAACATACACATAACTAAGGACACTAAAACGTACACATAACTAGGGACACTAAAACGTACATATAACTAAGGACACTAGAACGTACATAAAACTAGGGACACTAAAACGTACACATAACTAAGGACACTAAAACGTACACATAACTAAGGACACTAAAACGTACACATAACTAGGGACACTAAAACATACACATAACTAGGGACACTAAAACATACACATAACTAAGGACACTAAAACATACACATAACTAAGGACACTAAAACATACACATAACTAAGGACACTAAAACATACATATAACTAAGGACACTAAAACATACACATAACTAGGGACACTAAAACGTACATATAACTAGGGACACTAAAACATACACATAACTAGGGACACTAAAACATACACATAACTAGGGACACTAAAACATACATATAACTAGGGACACTAAAACATACACATAACTAGGGACACTAAAACATACACATAACTAAGGACACTAAAACATACACATAACTAAGGACACTAAAACGTACGTATAACTAAGGACACTAAAACATACATATAACTAAGGACACTAAAACATACACATAACTAAGGACACTAAAACGTACATATAACTAAGGACACTAAAACATACGTATAACTAAGGACACTAAAACATATATAAAAACCGGCCGGAATTAACTAAACATGCTTCTCCACACCACACTTCCATGCAGCCAAAAATGCAGTCAATATATGTACCCAGTTATCAATCCTAAGGGACAGTTTGTAAGGCTCTATACTGTAGAACACATACAGCTGAATGGACCAGCCAGGCAGTAAATGATAAGAAGTAATGACAGAAAGCAAAGGAACAAGGAAGAAACAAAGAAGGTGACAGAAAAGAGGAAATTTCTAGCACAAAATTTCCATAAGGTGGATAGGTGTACTATATACACTGAAAGAGCCCCTGTCATCCCTACGGCAAGACACACGAGGCAGTCAAAGTGCTCCAGTCACGTCTGCTCTCGGCAAGGCAGACAAATCGCTCCGTCAGCGGTTCACCGGTCATAGGTTCTGATCCATGTTCTGCCGCCAGTTCATCTTCGGATCTTCCCCTTTCTCTTCGACTTCTTGGAGTCCAGTGCAGAACCTGGTCGGTAGGTCTTGACTGGGGAAGCCTCGATACATGGCCCAACCAGCTCCAACGTCGTCTGCAGATGGTGGTGCTCCCTGGGGCTGGCCTCATGACTGCTCTCTGGTTTGCTTGTTCAGAAAAAAAAAGTCGTTCCAATGGATGCCAAGTTTTTCAGTTTACAGTTTCTAAAGATGACGTCTCCGCGCTCGGAATGAATTCCATATGCACTATCGTCACAAGTGACGTGTGATGGAGAAGATCCAGAATGATCACAGCACAAGCCTTAAGCCAAGAGTTGGCCAGGTCCTGAGGTCCTACCCAGATAGTTCCATAACCCTGAGGTCGTTGGGGAGCGAGATGACAGAGACCTCAACTTTTCCCGGGGCCAGCACCACGAGGGTGGCGCCCATCCCCTCTCCCTCGCTTCAAATTCATGCTAATATTCACTTTTTTTTTTTTCTTTTTTTTTTAACTAAGACTTCAGAAAGGCAAGAAGGCTAATTGGTTTTTAGGAGGTGGGACCTTGAAAATCAACCTCTCTTCAATGTTTTATACCAAGGCAGCCGGGCAATGCCCTGTTCTTCATGATTTTCAACCGCCTTGGATCTTTAGCGTGCGCAGCCAGAAGGCACACGGTCCGACTCGTTTTTTGTCCTCTTCCGACGGACTAGACGTTCACTTCGATTTTCCGCTCAAACTGAGGAGAAAAGTCGAGGTCTCTACGGGGAGCGAACCCTGGAACCTCGTGTTTTAGTTATAGACAGGCAAACGTCTGAACCATTCTGCCACTCTTTTCCCAAGAGAGCCAATTACCGGTCTGTTTATTTATGTCTATGGTCTTTAGAATTCTTTCTGTCCTTTTCCTTTCTCTTCTTTTTTCTTTTTCTTCTCCCTCCGGATAGATGTCGTCCTACTTGATTATATAATGTTACATGGGCGGATTGAGAGAGGGTGGATGCAGGAAGGGTCGGGAGAGGGAGATGAAGGAAGTGTGCAAGGGAGAAGGGGGTGAAGGAGGAGAGAGATAGTGAGACGATCGGGGAAGACAATAGTTTCAGTAGAACGCTCTTCTCGTGAGTCGATTGACAGGGCATGGTTAACTGGCATAGTTTTAAGTTGGTGGCGGAATGTGTGTGTGTGTGTGTGTGTGTGTGTGTGTGTGTGTGTGTGTGTGTGTGTGTGTGTGTGTGTGTGTGAGAGAGAGAGAGAGAGAGAGAGAGCTGTTGTTGCTGTTGTTGTCTTGTTGTTGTTGTTGTTTTATTGTTGTTGAAAACACCCACGAACACACACACACACACACACACACACACACACACACACACACACACACACACACACACACACACACACACAGATAAAACAGACAGCCAGACACAGAGACGCACGCACACGGAATGAAATCTGTTCTGTAGATCTGGTTTGGTTCTCAGCACAAATATATCATTCTCAGTTCATTACGTGTACAACCAGTTACCAACACACATACGCACGCACACACACACAAACACACACACGCGCACACACACACACACACACACACACACACACAAACAAACAACACACACACACACACACACACATACACACACACATACACACACACACAAACAACACACACACACAAACACACACACACACATACACACACACATACACACACACAAACACACACACACACACACACACACACACACATGACACTCAGCGATGGTGGCAGAGCAGCCATAACTTTTTCTATTGTTCAGGGTTTTTTCCTATTTATTTTTTTTTATTTATCTATCTATTCACTAAATCATTTGTTTGTTTATTTGGTTGTCTGTTTTGTTTGTTTGTTTGTTTGTTTTATGTATTCATAGTCATTTATTTATTTATGTCATTTATTTATCTATCTATTGGGTGTCACAATGGATTTGTCATATGGCATTCATGTTGCTTTCCCCAGGTAGAATGCATCGCCGCAGTGTAGCGCCACCCGTTCCCACCAATTCCCTTTTTCTTCTGAATGCCTATGTTTCTGTAAAATGTATTTTCCTATAGAATTTCTCCAAGGACAACTCCTATATTGACGTAGGATTTTAACGTGCTTTGAGTGTGTATTGCACAGGGGATTTCGGTTTATTGTCTCATCCGAAAGATTAGTTTCTGGACTTAAGATTTAGTGACAGAAGGTTGAAGGGGAAAGATCCTTGTCCGATCAGGGATTCGAACTCGATTCTGTCACGTCCTCAGAGGTTGCTTCAACCGCTATTCCTGACACTGGTAATAGATTGAACTGAACCAACATCACAGTAGAATTCGAAGTAGACAACTGAATTGCTTGAGGTTCAATTATCATCATCTTTCTTGTAGTACTCTCGACACAAACCTTCAATTCTTATCACTTTTCTAGCACACCCAACATAAACCTTCAAGTCTTATCACTTTTCTAGCTGTCCCAACATAAACCTTCAAGTCTTATCACTTTTCTAGCTGTCCCAACATAAACCTTCAAGTCTTATCACTTTTCTAGCTGTCCCAACACAAACCTTCAATTCTTATCATCTTTCTAGCACTCCTAACACAAACCTTCAAGTCTTATCACCTTTCTAGCACTCCTAATACAAACCTTCAAGTCTTATCACTTTTCTAGCACTTCCAACACAAACCTTCAAGTCTTATCACTTTTCTAGCACTTCCAACACAAACCTTCAAGTCTTATCACCTTTCTAGCACTTCCAACACAAACCTTCAAGTCTTATCACTTTTCTAGCACTCCCAACATAAGCCTTCAATTCTTATCATCTTTCTAGCACTCCTAACACAAACCTTCAATTCTTATCACCTTTCTAGCACTTCCAACACAAACCTTCAAGTCTTATCACTTTTCTAGCACTTCCAACATAAACCTTCATATCTTATCATCTTTCTAGCACTTCCAACATAAACCTTCATATCTTATCACCTTTCTAGCACTTCCTACACAAACCTTCAATTCTTATCATCTTTCTAGCACTTCCAACATAAATCTTCAATTCTTATCACCTTTCTAGCACTTCCAACACAAACCTTCAATCTTATCATCTTTCTAGCACTTCCAACATAAACCTTCAATTCTTATCACCTTTCTAGCACTTCCAACACAAACCTTCAAGTCTTACCACTTTTGTAGCAATGCCAACACAAACCTTCAATTCTTATCACCTTTCTAGCACTTCCAACACAAACCTTCAAGTCTTATCACTTTTCTAGCACTTCCAACACAAACCTTTAATTCTTATCATCTTTCTAGCACTCTAACACAAACCAATTCTTATCACCTTTCTAGCACTTCCAACACAAACCTTCAAGTCTTATCACTTTTCTAGCACTTCCAACACAAACCTTCATATCTTATCATCTTTCTAGCACTTCCAACATAAACCTTCAATTCTTATCACCTTTCTAGCACTTCCTACACAAACCTTCAATTCTTATCATTTTTCTAGCACTTCCAACATAAATCTTCAATTCTTATCACCTTTCTAGCATTCCTACACAAACCTTCAATTCTTATCACCTTTCTAGCACTTCCAACACAAACCTTCAAGTCTTTTCACTTTTCTAGCACTTCCAACATAAACCTTCAAGTCTTATCACTTTTCTAGCACTTCCAACACAAACCTTCAAATCTTATCACTTTTCTAGC
>JAPXFY010000029.1:5665022-5672522 GCA_030674185.1 Monoplex corrugatus
AGATGGATGTCTCAGTAGGAGCGAAGAGGAAAAGTTTGAGCCTTTGCTAGCAAACGGCAGCAAGTGCTCGTTCGTGTCTGTTGATCTGACAAGTTCGAGCGTCATAGATGGGCCTTCTGTCTCTGGACGTCTAAGAGAAGACAAGAGAAGAGAAGTCATCGTCGTTTGGATGTTACCTTGGGACGTCAACACCAAGCGAGGAGTAGGCCCCCTTTTGTCTCGTCTAGTCAATCATGTTCATCGGTCGTCTTTGAAGAGCGATGTCGTTTCCTTGTTACCTTGGGACGTTCAACACCAGGAGAGGTGAAGACCTCTTTGTCACATGTTTGTGGTCGTCCATGGCTGTCGTCATTCTCAAAAGAGTGTGAGTGACGTGCCAGTGAGTGACGTGCCAGTGAGTGACGTGCCAGTGAGTGACGTGCCAGTGAGTGACGTGCCAGTGAGTGACGTGCCAGTGAGTGACGTGCCAGTGAGTGACGTGCCAGTCAGTGACGTGCCATGCCAGTGAGTGACGTGCCAGTCTGTCCTCGGGTCTGAGATTCCAGTCCCATGTCTTCTGGTGACCGTCTCTATGAGAGTGTTATGGACACCAAGGAACCTGGCACGTGCCAGCCAGCTATGTGTCATTTTGAAAGTGGTACAACACTAGATCTGTGATTGCCAATGAGCACACAGAGTAGATGTGCCAGCGTAGGCTGTATGCATTTCAATGAGGAAGGAATAGTCAGCGGGCCGTCAGTCTGAGAGCTAGGAATCAGTGCCAAAGACATTATAAACTGCATTTAATGTCGTGTTTGGCATTTAGTGTCATGTTGGGAGAGGAAGAAAAGGAAAAGACTGTGAACTTATGAACAGATATGACAACCAAAGTCTTGGTCCTGCTGCCTACTGGCAACTGCGTGTGAAGTAGTCAGTTATATCAGTGTCTTTGGTGATTGTAGGTACAATAACATCTGTCACTGTGATAAGGGACATTCTGAACAGTGAAGTTGCGTTCATCACACAGGTTTAGCTGTTGAGGACCTACATGTAGATACTCAGGACATTATTCTGTGGTTGCTGTGATATTATTTTCCTTGTCATTTTGTTTTTGTCTTCCCTTGTTTTTTTGCTATTTAAACGTAGGGATCTGTAACCACTTCTATCTATCTATCTATCTATCTATCATCCATCCATCTATCTATCTATCTATCTATCTATCTATCTTATCTATCCATCTACCTCATCTATCTATCTATCTATCTACCTATCCATCCATCTATCTATCTATCTATCTATCCATCTACCTATCTACCTATCTATCTATCTATCTGTCTATCTATCTGTCTATCTGTCTATCTATCTATCTGTCTATCTATCTATCTGTCTATCTGTCTATCTATCTAGCTGTCTGTCTATCTGTCTATCTATCTATCTGTCTGTCTGTCTATCTATCTGTCTATCTGTCTATCTATCTATCTGTCTATCTATCTGTCTATCTATCTATCTATCAATATATCTATCTATCTGTCTATCTATCTATCTATCTATCAATATATCTATCTATCTATCTGTCTGTCTATCTATCTATCTATCTATCTGTCTGTCTATCTATCTATCTATCTATCTATATCTGTCTTTATATCTGTCTGACTGTCTGTCTATCTACCCATTTGGAAGCTCCCCTGGGGAATTCATAGAAAACACACTAATTGTAGTATTGTATGCTGCTCATTATTCCACAGTCTTCTGTTGTGTGTGTATGTAGGCTGATTTGGGGGAATTGTATATCTTCATGTGTATGCTCATGATGGTGTTACAATAAATATTATTTGAAGTTGTTGCCTCACTTTCCTGAGGTTCAGTTAGAGTTGTTGTGTCTGTGGGGGTATCAAGGCAGGGTTAGATAGTGGGATGGTCTCTTTTTTATGTGTTCAGGCCTTAGTGTGGTTTTAACATGCTCCGCTGGCAAGGGTTGTATGTAATAAACAAAACGTTTGCATTTGGCATGACCCTAGAAAAAAGGTTCTTGTTTTACACACACACACACACACACACACACACACACACACACACACACACACACACACACACACACACACACACACACACACACACACACACATACACACACACAGAACACAACACACAGCACAACACGAGATATACGCACATATCATACACATACATACACAAATACACACACACACACACACACACACACACACACACACACACACACACACACACACACACACACACACACACATACACACACACACAGAACACAACACACAGCACAACACGAGATATACGCACATATCATACACATACATACACAAATACACACACACACACACACACACACACCACACACACACACACACACACACACACAAACACACACACACTTTCTCTATTTCTCACTCACTCATACACACAGACACACACAACACAACACAATACAACACAACACAAACAACAAGACATACGCACATATTATTCACATACATACACAACTACACACACACACACTTTCTCTATTTCTCACTCACTCACACACACACAACACAACACAACACAACACAACACAAACAACAAGACATACGCACATATTATACACATACATACACAACTACACACACACACACACACTCTCTCTCTCTCACTCTCTCTCTCAAACACACACACACACACACACACACACACACACACACACACACACACACACACACACACACACACACACACACACACCACCTTCATCGAGCACTTTAACCATGTTATTATTACTGTAACTCCTTTATTGGAGAATAAAACACAACACAATACAATAACAACAATAGCAATGAAACTAACGGATCGTGAAGTTCCCCAGCACGACGACAATGCAAATCAAACCAAACGAGTCACGTGACGAAACTCTGCGCGTGCGCTCACGAGCAATTTTTTTTTTTTTTCCCCCCAGCGAGGTTTTCCTGGTCTGGTCATGGTGTGGTTATTCCCAGTATACACCTGTATTTCCTGTCGCTCTCGCGTACTGCACGTGCACCACTGTTTGCCTGGTGACTGGGCGAGGGCGCGATGGTATGGGCAGGGTAGAGAGGGGGGGGGGGGGGTTCCGAGGAAGGGAAGGAAGAGGGGTTGGGTGGGTGGCCTGGTAATTGCATGCTGCTGTTTGTTGTGTACGAGAAAGCGTGTGGTTTGTGATGTGCTTTTTTTTTAAACCTCTCCCCCCCCCTCCCCCACCTCATTTTTCTTTTAAGCAGGGAGATTATTTTATATCGATTGGAGAGGGATTGTATATGTGTGTGTGTTTGTGTGTGCGTGTGTGTGTGTTTGTGTGTGTGTGTGCGTGAGAGAGAGAGCGAGAGAGAGAGAGAGAAAGAGAGAGAGAGAGATGTGAAGTTTGTTCAAGAGAGATTTAATCTACTCTCTTTCCCTCCTTTTTAATCAGGTGAGGTAGGTTCTGATGACTAGAAATGATTCCTACATTATTTAGTTTCGTATAGGTCGACCAAAAAAAGACACGGAATCCATAATGAAAATGACCGCCCACGTTCAAGCAAACAGGAACAAGAAAAAACACAAAAATAAAATCAGAACGTGTATTTAATACAAGACAAGACATTCGATAATTCTGTCATACAAAAACATAAGACAGCAAAGAACAAATAACAACAGAGAGAAAAAAGTCAAAACTTAGCACAAAACCAGCAAAACCTCCTGCTGTTTGATCAAATCAGGAGAAAATGACTAAAAAGACAGGATTAACTCTTTGACTCCTGCACCCTGTCCACCAACATCCTGCACTGTCCACCATGCTAGCAAAACAAAAACGTAACCCTTTGACTCCCTAACCCTACCCACTAGCTTCCTGCAGGAAGCTAGTGGATAGGGTGAGGGAGTCAAAAGGTTAAGTTTTTGTAGTTGGTGGCTAGGGTGCGGGAGTGAAAGGGTTAAAAGTCGTTTTCTCGTGAAGCTGAAAAGAAATAAATAAACTAATAGATACATAAAAAAAATGGATAAAACTCAACTCACACAATCAAAAAACAAAAAGGAAAAAAAAAATCCCAGAACAGCAGCTAAAGTCATCATTCAAAAATCACCGTCACCCATGTGATGTCGATGGCATCATCTGATTGGTGCAAAGTCGGTCATGACTTTGACAAGGCGTGACCGATGGCCATAGTGGGTCTTTCCCACTGTGTGAAAGGTGGGGGTGGGGGAGAGAAGCGGGGGGGGGGGGGCAGCGTGGCAGGGGATCGATTACAGATATTTGCAGTAACATACGGGACTAGACCGGCAACTCGAAGAACTTCTGGCCAATACTGGCATCAGTGTCGACTCTTATTAATGTTACGGGATTAACCCTTTATGTTCCAGTATCTTGTCAGATTAACCCCTTCATGCCTCAGCATCAATTTCTATTTGTTTAGTTGAATAAACCTTTTATACCTCAGCATTGTTTCCTACTTGCGTTGTTGGATTAACCCTTAAGACTTCAGGATGTTTTTACTTGTGTTCTTGGATAAACCCTTTATACCTCAGCATTATTTTTTGCTTATATTGTTGGATTAATCATGTATACGTCCTCATCAATTCCTACTTCATTTGTTAGATAAACGACTTCATACCTAAAAATAATGTTGCGACAAAAAGTAGGACTGTTGCTGGACACACAATAATGAGTTTCTTTGACAACAGTTTGTTCCCTTCGATGTTACTGACAGGGAAATCAGACCGTAACATCTTTAAACACACACACACACACACACACACACACACACACACACACACACACACACACACACACACACACACACCACACAACACACACACACACACACACACACACACACACACACAAAAGGAGGGGGGGGAGCAGGGGGACGGATAATTTCAACTCAGTTGAGTGTCGTGATCATCTCATCCCATCACTGATATCATCTTCGAGTCCATAAACAAAAAAATGCTCCTGATATTCACAAAAAACAAACAAACAAACAGCAGAGGGGTCAGATCATTACGAATCCATCAGTGCCAGCCTGATCACAGCTGGAAATCCTCTGGTTGCCTGTCTCCCTATCCATGTCTACGGTGTGAGAGAGCTAGTTGCCTGTCTCCCTATCCATGTCTATGGTGTAACAGAACTGGTTGCCTGTCTCCCTATCCATGTCTATGGTGTAACAGAGCTAGTTGTCTGTCTCCCTATCCATGTCTATGGTGTAACAGAGCTAGTTGCCTGTCTCCCTATCCATGTCTATGGTGTAACAGAGCTAGTTGCCTGTCTCCCTATCCATGTCTATGGTGTAACAGAGCTAGTTGCCAGTCTCCCTATCCATGTCTATGGTGTAACAGAGCTAGTTGCCTGTCTCTCTATCCATGTCTATGGTGTAACAGAGTTAGTTGCCAGTCTCCCTATCCATGTCTATGGTGTAACAGAGCTAGTTGCCTGTCTCTCTATCCATGTCTATGGTGTAACAGAGCTAGTTGCATGTCTCCCTATCCATGTCTACGGTGTGTCAGAGCTAGTTGCCTGTCTCCCTATCCATGTCTATGGTGTAACAGAGCTGGTTGCCTGTCTCCCTATCCATGTCTATGGTGTAACAGAGCTAGTTGTCTGTTTCCATATCCATATCAATGGTGTGACAGAGCTAGTTAACTGTCTCTATATCCATGTCTATGGCGTGTCAGAGCTAGTTAACTGTCTCTATATCCATGTCTATGGTGTGACAAAGCCAGTTAACTGTCTCTATATCCATGTCTATGGTGTGACAAAGCCAGTTAACTGTCTCTATATCCATGTCTATGGCGTGTCAGAGCTAGTTGTCTGTCTCCCTATCCATGTCTATGGTGTGACAGAGCTAGTTGCCTGACTCCCTATCCATGTCTGCAGTATGACAGAGCTAGTTGCCTGTCTCCCTATCCATGTCTACAATGTGACAGCTGGTTGCCTGTCTCCCTATCCATGTCTACAGTGTGACAGAGCTAGTTAACTATCTCCATATCCATGTCTATGGCGTGTCAGAGCTAGTTAACTGTCTCCCTATCTATGTCTATGGTGTGACAGAGCTAGTTGCCTGTCTCTCTATCCATGTCTACAGTGTGACAGCTGGTTGCCTGTCTTCCTATCCATGTCTACAGTGTGACAGAGCTAGTTGCCTGTCTCCCTATCCATGTCTATAGTGTGACAGCTGGTTGCCTGTCTCCCTAAATATATCTACAGACATGAGTCTACAGTGTAACACAGCTAGTTGCCTGTCTCCATATCCATGTCTGTGAGCGGATCGATCCGTAGAGTGGTCACTGTCACTCGCTTTTATTGGTCAGGTCATGTGGCACCAAGGACGGGACAGATCGGCTTGGTCACTTTGGGTGGGGAGGGGAAGAGGATGGAGATGGATTATGGGGAAATACGTCAGTTGGAAAAAAAAAGGAGTGGAGGGGGGGGGGGGGGTCCGTGGTGGAATCATTACGGCATGTCCGAACTTGTTTGGTGCTGGGGGGGGGGGGGGGAGGATTCTGGAACAGCGGGTTATAGCTAAGTGAGTTATGGGTACAGATTTCAGACGAAAGGTTTTTATGTTCAACCCTGCTTGAATACCGCCTGGTGGGTAAAAAAGTGGAGATGTTCCCCATCCACAAGGCACCTGTGACGTTAGTGCATATGGAATTCGTTCCGAGCGCGGAGACGTCATCTTGAGAAACTGAAACAAACTGATCTCCCATGTCAACATATATGCAGACCTGGTGGTACCTGAAACCCCAACTCAGCAAGCAACGCTGTCAAAGATGGTGGTTAATGGCACAATCTTTTAACGAGATGTTTGTTGACGATCAGAGCTTGGTGCACGAAGAAGAAGGAAAAAGTACAGATGCCTTAAATATGCAGCCTGAACATTCTTTATTGAAAACTGCAGCATGAAAATCAGCACCAACATAAGCAAACCGAGCGGGTGAAGGTCGGCAGAAGATCTGACAACTTAAGCATCACCATGGATGACACTAAACAAACACGTGAGAGAACTGGAATATCTCAGCAGTATTTTCACAAGACAGAAAACAGACAAAGTCATTATCATCATCATCATCATCATCATCGTCGTCGTCGTCGTCGTCGTCGTCGTCATCCTACGCCTTCTTGTCCCATGGCTTTGGCAATCATGGCCCTTCATACGAACCTATCTTTCGTCGTTGCAAGCAATATCTCCTACCTTTTTTGGTCTCTGCAAAACTGTCTCACAATTCCTCCCTGGATCTACCAGGTGCTCATTTTTTCCCTCTAGCTTTCCTGTTGTGACCACATGTTCAAATTTTTCTTGCCTCCTAAAATAATGTCCTATAGATTTTGCTTGTCTTTTCCTACAAATTCTTCATTAACGTTCTTTTTTGTGTTTGTTTCTCTCACGATTGACTCACAGTCATAGAAAGCAGAATCCAGACAGCAACATACCAGTTATAATTATAATTTGATCCACTCCTGAAACACCACAACCTCCCAGCTGAAACAAAAGCCAC
>JAPXFY010000029.1:5685022-5705022 GCA_030674185.1 Monoplex corrugatus
TCCAACAGTCCCTTACAATAGGGGTTACAGCAATGTTACCAACGCACAAAGTTTTGGTAACTACAATAAGAGCAAATTATTAAACACATATGGGACAAACGTCACACTGAAGCCAACATCGTTAAGGAAATATGGAATCATGCTTTAATCCATAATGAATAAACACACGTATGGGCACACAACACACAAATACCACATTTAGCTTTCACATTCATTCTCACACATGCCGATATTCTTTTTTTATATCTGCATTATGAAATAACAAGCACTTTAGCCTGTCAAGTCACACAGTAACTTTCGCCGTTTATGTAACATGAAATAGACGAATTTACTGTAGTTAAAATGACATCCTCGTTTTCAGTAGTAAACAGTTAAACTATCTGAATGCGAAACGATATAGAATAACCGATATTCAGAAACTTGGTTTTCAGGTCAGAATACTGAGGACGGAGGAGGCATATGACGTGGATCTCGTCTTCTGGTTCAGATAAACAAAGTGGACATTTTTATCATGAGCTTAGAGAATACTTAAATCTAGACCCCCAAATCGCAATCGTGAGACGGCTGTTCTGTGACTGTTCATACTGACTGATTCAATATATGTTTCTTTCTAAAGATAGCTTTTATACTCTCTGTGCATATTACATTCTGGTGATTTTCAAGCTAGCTTTTATACTCACTGTAATATTACACATCTGTGATTTTCAAGCTAAAGAAAGAGGGAGACATGGACACACAGAGAGCGACAGAGACAGACAGACAGACAGACAGGCAGAGAGAGAGAGAGAGAGAGAGAGAGAGTGTGGTTGTGTGTGTGTGTTGTGTGTGTTGTGTGTTGTGTGTTTGTGTGTTTGGTGTGTGATGTGTGTGGTGTGTGTGTGTTTGGTGTGTGTGTGTTTGTGTTGTGTGTGTGTGTGTGTGTGTGTGTGTGTGGTGTGTGTGTGTGTGTGTGTGTGTGTGTGTGTGTGTGTGTTGTGTGTGTGTGTGTGTGTGTGTGTGTGTGTGGTGTGTGTGTGTGTGTGTGTGGTGTGGTGAGGGAGGGAGGGAGGAGAGACAGATAGACAGAGACAGACAAAACGTGATCAGAGAACATTACGAGGGTAGTAGATAATTATGCGTGCTTTTTTTGTTTGTTTGTTTGTTGTTGTTGTTGTTTTTTTGACATGAAACATTTGGCCCATAGTGGGAGAAACTACATACTGTAGGCAAATCAGAAGAAACATCCAAAGATAATATAATCAAAGGACATAACTCTTGAGAATTATCTCCCATGTTGTATAGAACTTCTCAAATCTAACACAGTTTGCGCTACCCATTCAGCCAGCACAGAAGCAGATACAAAGTACAAAAACAGTAAGCTCAGAGCACTCCTCTTATACAACATGGGAGATAATTCTCAAGAGTTATATGTCCTTTGATTATGTTATAAAAATTCTCCCTGCTTCCCTATTATTTCTTTGGTATATCCTAAGATAATGTTCATAATGAAGTCTACACAGATAAACACAGACAGAAGATAGAGGCGTACACACTGCAGGAATGTACAGATACAATCCAAGGACCTGAGTACAAACACTTCTCAGACCATAACAACGAGTTCAAAGGACCTGGGTACAAACACTTCTCGCATAAACAGTCAAGGACCTGGGTAAAACTCTCACAAACAAAAGTTCAAAGGACCTGAGTACAAACACTTCTCAGACCATAACAACAAGTTCAAAGACTGGTACAAAACTTCTAGACATACACAGTTCAAAGACTGGTACAAACACTTCTCAGACCATAACAACAAGTTCAAAGGACCTGAGTACAAACACTTCTCAGACCATAACAACAAGTTCAAAACTCTGGTACCAAACTAAACAGATTTTCTAAAGCAAAACGATCTCAACACTGCACACTCTTTTTAACCCTTTGACTCCTGCACCCTGTCCACCAGTATCCTGCATGGTCAGCCACGCTAGCAAAAGCAAAAACTTAACACTTTGATTCGCTCATCCTATCCACCAACTTCCTGCAGGAAGCTTGTGCATACGGTAGGGCAGTCAAAGGGTTAAGTTTTTGCAGTTGGTGGATAAGGTGTGGGAGTCAAAGGGTTAAAGGAACTGCACTGGCTGCCCATCGAACACCGTGTCAAATACAAAGCTGTCTGTCTGCTTTCAAGTCATTTCGGGAACAGCACCCCAAAACCTTTCAGAACTTTTGCCAATCAATATGTCCCTTCTCGATCCCTTCCTTCCGCCACTCATGACAGAAGCTTCCGTGTTCCAAAATTTAAAAAATGAACATCATGGTGGAAGAGCTTTTACTTCCTTTGCTGTTAAAATCTGGAACTTGTTGTTTTCACTGTTCGACACAGTCCCCGTCCCTATCCTCATTCAAATCGAATCTCATAACGTTGGTTTCCTGGCAAGTCTTTTATTAGTATCTACCTCCTCAATCCTCCTAATCTACTGACATATTCTTTTCAAATGTGTTGTGTTGTTTGTTTGTTTATTTGTTTGTGTTTGTGTGTGTGTGTGTGTGTGTGTGTGTGTGTGTGTGTGTGTGTGTGTGAGACAGACAGACAGACAGAGACAGACAGAAGACAGACAGAGAGGCAGACAGATAGAGACAGAAAGATTGACAAACAGACAGACATTGACAGATAATACAGATACAGAGACAGAGAGAGAAAGAATGAGTGAAACTTCAAGGATGAAGAAAGAAAGAGTGAAACTTTATTACGTGAGGATAGTAGCATTAGGTTCCATTGGATCGGTCTTCTAGTCTGTCCTAGAGACGGAGAGAGAGGGGAAAGAGAGAGGGGGGGAGAGGGAGAGAGAGGGGGAGAGAGAGGGAGAGAGAGAGGGAGAGAGAGGGGGAGAGAGAGGGAAGAGAGAGGGAGAGAGAGGGGAGAGAGAGAGGGGAGAGAGAGGGGAGAGAGAGGGAAGAGAGAGAGGGAGAGAGAGGGAGAGAGAGAGAGGGGGGAGAGAGAGGGAGAGAGAGGGAGAGAGAGAGGGGGGAGTGAGAGAGAGGGGAGAGAGAGCGAGAGAGCGAGAGAGAGACAGCCAGAGAGGGGAGAGAGAGAGAGAGATTCAGATTCAGATTCAGACTCTGATTCAGGTATTTATCCATATAAGGCCATAGCCCCGTATGAAGGAAGGGCGAAACAAAACGTGTCACAAATGTCACAGTAATTACGAAGTATAAATTTAAGAAATATAATATCACGTAATTTATATTACAGCTCTTGCTCTCGGCTGAAAAGTAATGAACAAATAAAGTGCCGAGTTACGTATGACGTTTTCATCAATCAATTCTATCAAGTGAATACATCTCATAAGAATATCATTCAATACATGTCTTATCAAAACAAAATGAACGTCATCCTCTTTTGATTCATGACAAACTGGGCATGATAATTCAGTGCTGTCTGCAAGTTTGTATCGAAAAGTGTGTACATTCATTTCAGAGATTCCAAACTTGTACCGCTTTACTATAAATCACAGATGCCTGTCAACATCCACTGAAAGATACTTTCCACTGAAGTGTGAAGGACTAAAGACACTGAACAAGTCCAACTTATCACTTGTTTGAATAGGACTGTCCCGGCTCTGCCATCTGAAGTCTACAATATATACGCGTTCTCATTCATTTTTCGTTTTTTAAAATTTTTTTTTATTATTATTGGTTGGTTGTTGTTTTTTGGTTTTTGTTTGTTTGTTTTGTTTTTTGTTTTTTTTTGTTCCTGTTTGCTTGAACGCGGGCAGTCACACTAGTTTTGGACTGCAAAAACACTGACAAAGATTTGGTATAAACACAGTTCCATCACCCACCTTTTGATATAACCAGGCAGATCCAAACCCAAGTTAAAAAACACAGCATATATTTGAATGAATATAAATCATACATTTCATACGTTTTACTTGATAATCTGACCTTACGCATTTTAGATAAGTTATAGCTAACAGCCAACACACCTGGCTGCAACACTGGTGTGTGTTGGATACTTGTGTGTTTCTCCATACACCATGCCGTTATGTGTTCCTTTCTACCCCAAAATCTTTGCTTGCGCGAGCAGTTGAACTGATTCACAATGTACGAAAGCATTTCTATCCAGACTCCATATATGTGAACCATACAGTATCATCATCATCATGTGCCCTGCCATATGGCGTTGGCGTTGACGATCATGGCCCTCCATACGAATACATCCCCTGTCGCTGCAAGTACATCTCCCACCCTCTCTGTCCTCAGCCATCCTGCAAGCCCGTCCAATATTTTCTCCCTGGGTCTACCAGGTGCTCTCTTTCCCTCCAGCTTTCCTGTTGTGACCAGGCGCTCTAATTTCCCTTTCCTCATTCTGTATCATGGGCATCAAATATCCGAACGAACCGTTCCAGCTATTATTTAACAAAACCATTCTTTTTCGGAATATTTAACAAATTATGTTTGCTCAGCTGGAGAGGTCCCTACACAAAACAAAGGAGTAGAAATATAATAATTTCTAAATATTTATTCAAAAGCATTAACATCTGTCACGACAACACCACCATACAGCCGACCATCTGTCCCTCGTAGCCAACCCCCTTTGCCAAACACGATAATGTTCTTTTTATTCATGTTGATCTTTTATTGTAATTCAGTAGCTGAATTCTGTAGATTCTTTAGTTGTGTTTGCAAACCAGTCACCGCTTCTAAAAGTAAAACAACACCATCAGCTAACAGAAGAATAAACAGTTCCATGAAATATGTTGTAAATCCACAGTTCCATATTCATGTCTTTTGTCAGTGTGGATTTACTACGTGTGAAATTCAGGCTGTCCCTTTGAGAGTGCGACGCACCATGTTTTTCTTTATTAATGATCTATGCTAATTCATGAATAAGCGATGAAAAGAGAATAGGGCTCAGAGTGTGTGTTTGCGTGTGTTTGAATGAGTGTGTGCGTGTGTGTGTGTGTGTGTGTGTGTGTGTGTGTGTGTGTGTGTGTGTGTGTGTGTGTGACAGACAGACAGACAGAAGAGAAAGAGACAGACAGACATAGAGACAGAGAGACAGACAGAGACAGAGAGACAGAGACAAAGAGAGATGGAGACAGACAGACAGAGACAGACAGACATACAGAGAAAAAGAGACAGATAGACAGAGATAGAGACAGACAAAGACAGACAGACAGAGAAAAAGAGACAGACAGAGACAGATGGACAGACAGACACAGGGAGACAGACAGTATGAGTTCTGTTCGGCCTGAAAAAGGTAAAAGAATCGATTTGTAGGCTTGTTATTGTTATTGTTGTTTAAAGCCCAGCCGACTGGCAGAGCCATATCAGGGCTATGACCGCTTCAAAACACAAAACTTCAACAGGTAAAAAAAAAAAAAAAAATTAAGTACACATATCAATGCATTCGCGCACACAATCCAAGGACATGCCTGTGGCGCTGATCATTCCGTCCAACTTATCGCACAGCGGTTTAAAAAAACATACCTGAATATATATTTAAGGACACCAAAACATATATAAAAATAGGCATAAATTACCTAAAATTGCTTCCGCATATCTCACCTCCCTAGAGCCAAAATGCACTTAATACATGTACCCAATTATCAATCTTAAGAAAAAGTACGTAAGACTTTATAGAACACATACAGGTGAATGGACCAGCAAGGCAGAAAATGATGGGAAGAAATGACAGAAAGCAAAGGAGGAAGACAAAAACAAAGAGAGTGACAGAAAAGAGGAAATTTCTAGCACAGAATTTCCAGACGGTGGGGATACTGTTTATCTGAAAGAGCCCCGGCATCCCCAAGGGGGAAATTTGTAAGCTTGTGGACTGATGATGAATCAAAAGTAAAAAAAAAAAAAATCTTTCGTGTGTAGTTTATTTTCCCCCTGAAGCTGCGTAGTTTTTTTCACAGCAGCTTGTCCAAGTAATAACATGGGTCCACATCCAATCTTAAATTTGTTCCAAAATGGCCGAAAACTCGCACACTTTTCGCTTTACAAAAAGCATAATAAAACAGTAATAGCACTACTTTCGGTTGTGGCGGTTTCCCATAGCCTTATCTTGCTTGGGACGGAGGTGGGGGCAGGGGGAGGGAAGATGAGGGAAGGTGTTGATGCTTGATCAGGCAAATCAATGCCACGTCACCAAGTGCCAAAACCACACTACTGCAATATTGTATGCACGATATTTTGGTCAAAACTATTTCCGTTTCTTTGAAATTTTGCTCTCTCTCTCTCTCTCTCTCTCTCTCTCTCTCTCTCTCTCTCTCTCTCTCTCTCTCTTCTCTCTCTCTCTCTCTCTCTCACAAACACACACACATACACACATACATACACAGACACACAAATATGCACACACAAACGCGTGCGCGCGTATATACACACGTGCACACACACATGTGCGCGCGCGCGCACCCACACACAAACAAACAAACAAACAAACATACATTCATACATGTACACTAACACACACACACACACAAATACACACACACACACACACACACACACACACACACAATACACTCACACACACGCACACACACACACACACACACAAACACGCACACACAGACACATACACACACACACACACACAATACACTCACACAGTCTCTCTCTCATCTATCTATCTATCTCACACACACACACACACACATACACACACACACACACACACACAGACACACACACACACAAACACACACACATAATACACTCATACAGAGTGTCACACGCACACACACACGCGCGCGCACACACACACAACACACACACACACACACACACACACACACACAACAACACACACACACACACAACAAACACCACACACACACACACACAACAAACACAACACACACAACACACACACACACATACAAACACACACGCACAACACACATACAAACACACACACCACACACACACACACACACACACCAATCACACTACCTACAACATCCCCTCCTCCTTTGCTTTCAGATCCGTTCTTCCTTCATCCCTCCCCCCCCCCCCCCCCCCCCCCACACACACACACACTCCACTGCCAGCCTCTTCTATCGTCCGGCCCCACTCCTGAAATCAATTCACATAATGAACGTAAAAACCCAGCCCTAGACAAAGGAAGACAGAGACAGACAGACTGAAAGAGAGAGAGAGAGACAGACAGAAAGACAGACAGAGAAAGACAGAGATAGAGACAGAGAAAGACATACAGAGACAGAGACAGAAAGACAGACAGACAGAGAGACAAAGAGACAAATAGACAGGCAGGCAGACAGACAGAGATCGGCATACGAAGAGAGAGACAGAGAGAGAGAGAGAGACAGATAGACAGACAGAGACAGAGACAGAGACAGACAGACAGAGGCAGAGACAGAGACAGAGAAAGACAAAAAGAGACAGAGAGACAAACAGACAGACAAATTGACAGGCAGGCAGACAGACAGAGATCGACAGACGAAGAGAAACAGAGAAGAAAGAAAGAAAGAGAGAGAGAGAGAGACAGACAGACAGACAGACAGACACACACACACACACACACACACACATATATATATATACACAAAGAAAGACATGATAAATTATGCAGGCGCCATCTTTGTCTGTCTCATATAACTAAACTCTAAAGAATAAAGAAAAAGAAAAGCGAAAACTCTTCTCTCTCTCTCTCTCTCTCTCTCTCTCTCTCTCTCTCTCTCTCTCTCTCTCTCTCTTCAGAAGCATATTAAAAAACATGGTTGACATCTGCCTGCGCTGTACACTACAATCGCACACACACAAAAAAAGAAAAAAAATTAACACTCGTCTGAACCACCCAGTTCGTCCCACCCCACCCCCCAACCCCCACAAAAATAGAGACAAACAGAGAAGAAAAAGAAGAAGAAAACAAACCAAAAAAAAAACACCACCTCTGTGAGTGCGCGCCAATTTCCCCAGCAACCCATCCCAGCAGCTGGTTTTCCCAAAACTGGGATCGGAGTCCACGCAAAACAAACGTCCAAAGAACAGACAAAAGGGAGCAGGGATTGAAGCGGGAGGGAGGGAGGGTTGGGACAGAGGGGGTAGGGAGAAGGCTGGGGTGAGGAGGGGAGAGGGTAGGGAGAGAGGGGGTTATGGGGAAAAAGACGGAGCAAAACAAAAATAGACGATAAACGAAATAGACGAAGACAGAGCAAAACAAAAATAGACGATAAACGAAATAGACGAAGACAGAGCAAAACAAAAATAGACGATAAACGAAATAGACGAAGACAGAGCAAAACAAGAAATAAGCTAGATAAACGAAACAGAAGAAGACACAACAAAACAAAAATAAACAAACAATAAACGAAACAGAAGAAGACACAACAAAACAAAAATAAACAAACAATAAACAAAATAAAAGAAGACAGAACAAAACAAAAACAAACAATAAACAAAATAAAAGAAGACAGAACAAAACAAAAATAAACAATAAACGAAATAAAAAAAACGCAGAACAAAACAAAATTAAACGATAAATAAAATAGAAGAAGACACAACAAAACAAAAATAAACGATATACAAAATAATCAAATAGGTTGTTAAATTATTCAAAGCAACAAAACAAAACAAAGTGGCAATAAAGCCATTCTGATTTATCCCATTTTTGTAAAGAAAACAAAACAAAACAGACAACCCAGATTTTGTTCTTTTTATGGTCACCGTGACCTTTACAACAACAACAACAACAAAAAAACCGCTGAAGTACTATACACTGTGGTAGACGTTACATGTCGTATGTTCCTCCGAAAACGCTTGTTCACACATCTTTCTCAAAAATTGCTAGTTAGTTGTAGGCACCTGTTTGGTCCGTGTGACCTTAACCTTGGTGCGTGACCTTCCAAACTGACGTTTTCGCCATTTCTCAACAGTCCACACCTTTCTTCTTTACAACCTTGTATTTCCCTCTGCTCCACGCCCCCCCCCCCCCCCCCCACCCCGACCTTCCCATCAAGACCCTGTCAGCACATAGGGTTTTGCGCAGGCTTTAGGGGGAAGGGGTAATTGCTGGCAGATGTGGGTGAAGCGCATATGGAATTGTCTAGCGCGATAAATCCCTCTAGAACAAACTCCAAACCCCCACACCTTTGACCAGTAATTCCAAACGAAACTGATCAGAAATACGACGACAATGTATACGAGCTCGTATACACGCAAAACAATCATTTCAGAAATCTCAAAAACAACAACGAAATTAATAAGGGCATAGGAAATATGAATTTGTTTAACCCCGTCCCTCCTTCCACTCCCTTGTCCAAACAACAACAAAAAAAAGAAACAAAACAAACCAAAACAACAACAATAACAACAAAACATCAACATCACCACCACTACCATCACCACCACCACCACCATCATCAATAACAACAGCAACAGAAGCACACAGGAAGAATGTTTCGTGGCTAGCATGCAGGGAAATGAGGTCTCACGAAAAACAACGACAAAACAAACACACACACACAAACAACCAAAACAAACAAAAACAGACTCAGACGTCATACACACACGCGCGCGGAGCTCGCACGCACGCACGCACGCACGCACACATACATACACAGACGGAAACAGAGACAGAGAGAAAGAGACAGAGAAACAGAGACAGACAGAGAGAGCCAAAGAGTGAGTGAGGGAAAGAGAGAGAGGGAGAGAGGGAGAGAGAGAAAAAGAGAGAAAGAGCAGACAGAGAAAGAGAGAGAGAGAGCTGAAAGATATGAGAGAGAGAGAGAGAGGGAGACAGAGAGAAAGAGAGAGCGAGAGAGACAGAGGGAGAGAGACACAGGGAGCAGACAGAGAAAAGAGAGAGAGAGTGAAAGAGAGAGACGGGGGGAAGGGGGAGGGGGGGTGATAGAAAGGTCGGGAACTTCAAGCGGCAGAAGAAAAATCTATAAGGAGAGAAAGGAAAACCAATGCTACCCCAGCTCTGTCGAAATGTCACAGTAAAAATAGAACTGGATGGCGAGAGAGAATAGCAAAAATTCGTCAGCAAAATGAAGTCTGGTTCGAAAATGTCGTTTCCGTTGCAAAGTCTTTAAGGTTCACTTTTTTATACTACTTAGGGGAAAAATTGCTATTATCGTTGGGGGAAAAAAAATACAGATTAAAATTTATCAGGGAAAAAAGGCACGCTTGCATTAAAGTAAAATTGTCGTTTTGTGGTAAGCCTCTAACACCGTCCACTTCGTGTTGTACGTGAAGGAAAAGAATTATCATCTGAAAGAAAGCGATCAGGAGTGGTGGCAACTAAGTCTTTTCATTGCAAAGTTCTATGGTCCACTTGTAATGTTTCAGGAGGAAAATTAATATTATTGATGGGATTGTTTTTTTATTTATAAAAGAAAACAAAAGAAGAGGACAAATTGTTCATTATGTGACAAGTCTCTTCTGTCGACTTTTCGTGTTATGTGAAGAACAATTGGTATTATGGTTGTACTATGGTTGTAAAAAATATCGAACATTATCAAGAAGATAACAAACTTTACATTAGGTAAAAATTATCGTTCTATTTCTATAGTCGACATTTTGTATTTTGTAGGTAAAAAATTGATTTATCTGGGAAAAGTAAAAGATTTTCGAAAACCAAGACGAGATGAAATAATATAGCATTGCAAACCTTACTTTCATCAAACGAGATTTTTGGTTGGTTGGTTGGTTGGTTGGTTGGTTGGTTGTTGGTTGGTGGTTGGTTGGTTTGGTTGGTTGGTTGGTTGTGTTGGTTGGTTGTTGGTTGGTGGTTGGTTGGTTTGGTGTTGGTTGGTTGGTTGGTTGGTTGGTTGGTTGGTTGGTTGGTTGTTGGTTGGTTGGTTGGTTATGTGGTTGGTTGGTTTGGTTGTTGGTTGGTTGGTTGTTGGTTGGTTGGTTGTTGGTTGTTGGTTGGTTGGTTGGTGTTGTTGTTGGTTGGTTGGTTGGTTGGTTGGTTGGTTGGTTGGTTGGTTGGTTGGTTGTTGGTTGTGGTTGGTTGTTGGTTGGTTGGTTGTTGTGGTTGGTTTCCTTTTGTTCTTAGAGGAGGAAAAGTAACAACATGACGAAATTTTTAGTTGATCACTAAGAAATCAAATTGGAAGTGACAAGAAAACTGTCATCTACTGTAATTCTTACTTAACAGTGACAACAAAACTGTCATCTACTGTCATTCTCTAACTACAGTGACAAGAAAACTGTCATCTACTGTAATTCTCTAACAGTGACAACAAAACTGTCATCTACTGTAATTCTCTAACTACAGTGACAACAAAACTGTCATCTACTGTAATTCTCTAACAGTGACAACAAAACTGTCATCTACTGTAATTCTCTAACTCTACAGTGACAACAAAACTGTCATCTACTGTAATTCTCTAACAGTGACAACAAAACTGTCATCTACTGTAATTCTCTAACTTAACAGTGACAACAAAACTGTCATCTACTGTATTCTCTAACAGTGACAACAAACTGTCATCTAACTGTCATTCTCTACTGACAACAAAACTGTCATCTACTGTAATTCTCTAACAGTGACAACAAAAACTGTCATCTACTGTAATTCTCTAACTTAACAGTGACAACAAAACTGTCATCTACTGTAATTCTCTAACTCTAACAGTGACAACAAAACTGTCATCTACTGTAATTCTCTAACAGTGACAACAAAACTGTCATCTATGTAATCTCTCTGAATGCTCTAGACTGACAACAAAAACTGTCATCTACTGTATTCTCTAACAAGTGACAACAAAACTGTCATCTACTGTAATTCTCTAACTCTAACAGTGACAACAAAACTGTCATCTACTGTAATTCTCTAACAGTGACAACAAAACTGTCATCTATTGTAATTCTACTCTAACAGTGACAACAAAACTGTCATCTACTGTAATTCTCTAACTCTAACAGTGACAACAAAACTGTCATCTACTGTCATTCTCTAACAGTGACAACAAAACTGTCATCTATTGTAATTCTCTAACAGTGACAACAAAACTGTCATCTACTGTAATTCTCTAACAGTGACAACAAAACTGTCATCTATTTTAATTCTCTAACAGTGACAACAAAACTGTCATCTACTGTAATTCTCTAACAGTGACAACAAAACTGTCATCTACTGTAATTCTCTAACTCTGACAGTGACAACAAAACTGTCATCTACTGTAATTCTACTAACTCTAACAGTGACAAAAAACTGTCATCTACTGTAATTCTCTAACTCTACAGTGACAACAAAACTGTCATCTACTGTAATTCTCTAACAGTGACAACAAAACTGTCATCTACTGTAATTTCTCTAACAGTGACAACAAAACTGTCATCTACTGTAATTCTCTAACTCTACAGTGACAACAAAACTGTCATCTACTGTAATTCTCTAACAGTGACAACAAAACTGTCATCTACTGTAATTCTCTAACAGTGACAACAAAACTGTCATCTACTGTAATTCTCTAACTCTAACAGTGACAACAAAACTGTCATCTACTGTAATTCTCTAACTCTAACAGTGACAACAAAACTGTCATCTACTGTAATTCTCTAACAGTGACAACAAAACTGTCATCTATTGTAATTCTCTGACAGTGACAACAAAACTGTCATCTATGTAATTCTCTAACTCTAACAGTGACAACAAAACTGTCATCTACTGTAATTCACTGACAGTGACAACAAAACTGTCATCTACTGTAATTCTCTAACTCTAACAGTGACAACAAAACTGTCATCTACTGTAATTCTCTAACTCTAACAGTGACAACAAAACTGTCATCTACTGTAATTCTCTAACTCTAACAGTGACAACAAAACTGTCATCTACTGTAATTCTCTAACTCTAACAGTGACAACAAAACTGTCATCTACTGTAATTCTCTAACTCTAACAGTGACAACAAAACTGTCATCTACTGTCATTCTCTAACAGTGACAACAAAACTGTCATCTACTGTAATTCTCTAACTCTAACAGTGACAACAAAACTGTCATCTACTGTCATTCTCTGACAGTGACAACAAAACTGTCATCTACTGTAATTCTCTGACTCTAACAGTGACAACAAAACTGTCATCTACTGTAATTCTCTGACAGTGACAACAAAACTGTCATCTACTGTAATTCTCTGACTCTAACAGTGACAACAAAACTGTCATCTACTGTCATTCTCTGACAGTGACAACAAAACTGTCATCTACTGTAATTCTCTGACTCTAACAGTGACAACAAAACTGTCATCTACTGTCATTCTCTAACTCTAACAGTGACAACAAAACTGTCATCTACTGTAATTCTCTGACTCTAACAGTGACAACAAAACTGTCATCTACTGTAATTCTCTGACTCTAACAGTGACAACAAAACTGTCATCTATTGTAATTCTCTGACTCTAACAGTGACAACAAAACTGTCATCTACTGTAATTCTCTGACTCTAACAGTGACAACAAAACTGTCATCTACTGTAATTCTCTAACTCTAACAGTGACAACAAAACTGTCATCTATTGTAATTCTCTAACAGTGACAACAAAACTGTCATCTACTGTAATTCTCTGACTCTAACAGTGACAACAAAACTGTCATCTACTGTAATTCTCTAACTCTAACAGTGACAACAAAACTGTCATCTATTGTAATTCTCTAACAGTGACAACAAAACTGTCATCTATTGTAATTCTCTAACTTAAGTGACAACAAAACTGTCATCTACTGTCATTCTCTAACTCTAACAGTGACAACAAAACTGTCATCTACTGTAATTCTCTACTAACAGTGACAACAAAACTGTCATCTACTGTAATTCTCTAACTCTAACAGTGACAACAAAACTGTCATCTATTGTAATTCTCTAACAGTGACAACAAAACTGTCATCTATTGTAATTCTCTAACAGTGACAACAAAACTGTCATCTACTGTAATTCTCTAACTCTAACATGACAACAAAACTGCATCTACTGTAATTCTCTAACTCTAACAGTGACAACAAAACTGTCATCTACTGTAATTCTCTAACAGTGACAACAAAACTGTCATCTATTGTAATTCTCTAACAGTGACAACAAACTGTCATCTATTGTAATTCTCTAACAGTGACAACAAAACTGTCATCTATTGTATCTCTAACAGTGACAACAAAACTGTCATCTATGTAATTCTCTAACAGTGACAACAAAACTGTCATCTATTGTATTCTCTGACAGTGACAACAAAACTGTCATCTACTGTAATTCTCTAACAGTGACAACAAAACTGTCATCTATTGTAATTCTCTGACAGTGACAACAAAACTGTCATCTACTGTATTCTCTAACAGTGACAACAAAACTGTCATCTTGTAATTCTCTAACAGTGACAACAAAACTGTCATCTACTGTCAATTCTCTGACAGTGACAACAAAACTGTCATCTATTGTAATTCTCTAACAGTGACAACAAAACTGTCATCTACTGTAATTCTCTGACAGTGACAACAAAACTGTCATCTACTGTAATCTTCATGACAACAAACTCATTACTAATTCTACATACAACAAAACTGTCATCTTGTAATTCTCTAACATGACAACAAAACTGTCATCTACTGTATTCTCTAACATGACAACAAAACTGTCATCTACTGTAATTCTCTACATGACAACA
Organism: Monoplex corrugatus; assembly: GCA_030674185.1. Taxonomy (NCBI): domain Eukaryota; kingdom Metazoa; phylum Mollusca; class Gastropoda; order Littorinimorpha; family Ranellidae; genus Monoplex; species Monoplex corrugatus. Next base: position 5,699,641 of record JAPXFY010000029.1, read on the forward strand.
AAACTGTCATCTACTGTAATTCTCTAACAGTGACAACAAAACTGTCATCTACTGTAATTCTCTATACAGTGACAACAAAACTGTCATCTACTGTAATTCTCACTACAGTGACAACAAAACTGTCATCTACTGTAATTCTCTAACTGACACAACAAAACTGTCATCTACTGTAATTCTCTAACAGTGACAACAAAACTGTCATCTATGTAATTCTCTAACACAGTGACAACAAAACTGTCATCTACTGTAATTCTCTAACAGTGACAACAAACTGTCATCTACTGTATTCTCTATCTAACAGTGACAACAAAACTGTCATCTACTGTAATTCTCTAACAGTGACAACAAACTGTCATCTACTGTAATTCTCTAACAGTGACAACAAAACTGTCATCTACTGTAATTCCTCCTACAGTGACAACAAAACTGTCATCTACTGTCATTCTCTACACAGTGACAACAAAACTGTCATCTACTGTAATTCTAACTTAACAGTGACAACAAAACTGTCATCTACTGTATTCTCTAACAGTGACAACAAAACTGTCATCTACTGTAATTCTCTAACAGTGACAACAAAAACTGTCATCTACTGTCAAATTCTCTAACAGTGACAACAAAACTGTCATCTACTGTAATTCTACTGACAGTGACAACAAAACTGTCATCTACTGTAATTCTCTAACAGTGACAACAAAACTGTCATCTACTGTAATTCTCTAACAGTGACAACAAAACTGTCATCTACTGTAATTCTCTACAGTGACAACAAAACTGTCATCTACTGTAATTCTCTAACTCTAACAGTGACAACAAAACTGTCATCTACTGTAATTCTCTAACTCTAACAGTGACAACAAAACTGTCATCTACTGTAATTCTCTAACTCTAACAGTGACAACAAAACTGTCATCTACTGTAATTCTCTAACTTAACAGTGACAACAAAACTGTCATCTACTGTAATTCTCTAACTCTAACAGTGACAACAAAACTGTCATCTATTGTAATTCTCTACTCTAACAGTGACAACAAAACTGTCATCTACTGTAATTCTCTACAAGTGACAACAAAACTGTCATCTACTGTAATTCTCTAACTCTAACAGTGACAACAAAACTGTCATCTACTGTAATTCTCTAACTCTAACAGTGACAACAAAACTGTCATCTACTGTAATTCTCTAACTCTAACAGTGACAACAAAACTGTCATCTACTGTAATTCTCTAACTCTAACAGTGACAACAAAACTGTCATCTACTGTAATTCTCTAACAGTGACAACAAAACTGTCATCTACTGTAATCTCTAACAGTGACAACAAAACTGTCATCTATTGTATTCTCTACAGTGACAACAAAACTGTCATCTACTGTAATTCTCTAACAGTGACAACAAAACTGTCATCTACTGTAATTCTCTAACAGTGACAACAAAACTGTCATCTACTGTAATTCTCTAACAGTGACAACAAAACTGTCATCTACTGTAATTCTCTACTCAACGTGACAACAAAACTGTCATCTACTGTAATTCTCTAACACGTGACAACAAAACTGTCATCTACTGTAATTCTCTAACTCTAACAGTGACAACAAAACTGTCATCTATTGTATTCTCTAACAGTCTGGAGCAGTAGCAAAAGTGTTTAGTCACAGCAGCTCCTTACAGCCATCATTTTGCCTTGGTGGGGGAAAGGTAATAATACTGTCGGAAAAGGTTTTCAAGTTGTTGTTTTATTTTTAAGAGCAAAACAAAATAAAATGGTGGCAGAAGAGTCTTTACACTGCAAATCTTTGACGGTCGGTTCTATATGTTCAGTGGAGAAGAATTAATATAAATCGTCAGGAAAACTTTCAGTTTGTCGGAATACTGTCTGGAGAATACTTGAAAACTGACAATTATTCTCGATGGAAATGATAAAGGAGATTGAATGTTGTTCAACTTTAAAGCGGTTTTACCGTAAATCGAGTTATTGATGATCCATTGGTTTACGTTTGTCAGACACTTTTTCTTTCTTCAACTTCTTTCTATTCAGTCTTCACAAAGCAAAATGTCATTTATTAATATATCATCGAATACATTTTAATCGAAAGGAAGGATCAAAGCCTGCAAACAAACAAAAAACAAACAAACAAAAACAAAAACAAAAGAAAAAGAAAAAAAAAGAAAAATGGAAAGACAGAAATTCAAAAAGAAACAGACGAAGAGTCAAAATACAGAGCAACTGGTGACCTATAACGTTATTAAAGTCAACAACATCATGAATGTCAGATTGTCGGAGTGAAACATACAATAAAAAGAAAACCCCGACATTATCATCGATACTGACAAATTCTACATAACATACAAAGAAGACTAATAACTGAATGATCTGTGCTACATGAATCAATACTTGCAGAGGATAAAACAACCAACTTGCCTGAAATTTGATATTGTTATCCTTGATTTTTTTGCATGAAATTTTCAGTTTCTGTTGAAAGAAAAAAAAAAGTTTCGCAAAGTACTTTATATCTTATGCTTTATAAACATGCACATTTCAAAAAATAATATCATGAATTCAAAAACTGACTCTGTCATGAATCTAAAGTCTAAATACAACCATAATTATGTTCATTCACTTTCATATCAAACGACAGAAGACATCTTTTATTCAATAAGTTTTCAACAACAACAAAAAAGCCAAAAGTGTATCACTTGATGACACTTTTTACGAAAACGATCCATGCTATGTTCTCTCTAGAAACTACACAGATGTTACAATTTTCATGTCTTTCAAATCGATATTGTCGCAAAAATTCTGTTGACGATCCCAATTTAAAACCATTAAGCTGTAGGTCCTTTCTTCTGATGCAATTTGCAAAAAACAACGAGCAGTAAAGATAAATGGATACTGTTTCTCTGCATGTTGTTCAGCATTATCTCGACTTAATTAAATAACAAAACGCCATTTTACCAAAACTGTGAAAAACCCACGATTTTCCCATGCAGTGTCAAAAACAGGAAAGAGCAGGAAGGGGCGTGTTAGCCAAGTGGTTAAGGTGGCCATGTGGGTGGTGGGAGGTCCCAAGTTCGAAACTAGATAAAGATGGGGTTTTCTGTTCCTTGCTATATTTCCAGTAGATTGTCAGAGGAGGTCTGGCAACTAGTCTTTAGAATGGGATGTCGGAACAGATTGGACAGGATAAGATAGGATTCAAACTTTGGTCAAAACGACATTTGTCTGAGTGAAACGCAGGTTGTCTTTCTGTGGAAAACACGTGCCATTTTAATATGCTGTCTGTGTGAATACACTGGTTGTCTTTCTTTGGGGAAAACATGTCACTATTGAACGCTGCCACCTATGAGCATGAGTTGTGTTTGTTTGTTTGTGTCTTTGTGTGTTTGATTGGTTGATTGATTTGTTGATTGATTGTGTCTTTGTATGTTTGTTTTTGTTTGTTTGTTTGATTGATTGTGTCTTTGTGTGTTTTATTGGTTGATTGATTTGTTGATTGAGTCTTTAGATGGTGTGATTGCGATATGGATTAAATTGTAAAGAAATTTTTTGATTGAATTGGTGTCTTTGTGACGTGTTTTAGATTGTGTCTGTGTGATTTGTGATTCTTTGAAATGTCCTTTGAGTGTTGAGCATGAGTTGTTGTTTGTTGTTGATTGTGTCTTTGTGTGTTTGATTGGTTGATTGATTTGTTTATTGTTGGTGTGTTTGTTTTTGTTTGATGTTTGTTGATTGTTGTGTCTTTGTGTGTTTGATTGTTGTATTGATTTGTTTGATTGTTGTGTCTTTGTGTGTTTGATTGGTTGATTGATTGTTGATTGATTGTGTCTTTGTGTGTTTGTTTTTGTTGATTTGTTTGATTGATTGTGTCTTTGTGTGTTTGATTGGTTGATTGATTGTTGATTGATTGTTTTGTTGTTGTGTTTTGTGTGTTTGATTGTTGATTGATTGTTCTTTGTTGTTTGATTGATTGATTGATTGATTGTGTATTTGTGTGTTTGTTTGTCTGTCTGTCTGTGCTGTTGTTAACCTTTGAAAGCGGTTTTTCCCACAAAATGTTACCATGAACAATTCTGTTCTTCGCACAATGCACCATCACGGTACCTATAGATTTGTAGTCTACCTGAAACACTAGCACCCAGGCCAACGGCCACACTGACAACACCGGTTCTCGTCCGGTCACCGAAGTTAACCCTTTGACTCCCTCACCCTATCCATAAACTGAAAAAAATTAACCCTTTGACTCCCTCACCTTATCCACCAGCTTCCTGCAGGAAGCTGGCAGGTAGGGTGATGGGATCAAAGGGTTAAGTTTTTGCTTTGATAGCATGGTTGGCAATGTAGGATGCTGGTGGACGGGGTGTGGGAGGGAAAGGGTTAAGTAATGTCGGACCTGGTTAGTTGCTTGGACGGGTGACCCGTCTTGGGAACACACCGTGTATTGTCCGGCACTTGGTAATTACCGGCGGGGTTGCCTCGGCTGACAGAGACATAGACTTGATGTCTCCGAGTTCAATCCTAGCCAGCGATATTTTAAAACTAGCCTTGTTCGAATGTTTCCATCATTCTGGTGTGATGTTTATCAGGTTAGTGTTTCAAAGATCCCTGTACCCCTACCCCTATCTCCCCCATTCTAAGCCTAGGTTCTCTCCCCGTTTCAAGACTTTGCAGCGCATAGCTCTGCACAGGCTTAAGGTAGGCTGCCTGATAGTTGTTGGCAGTTTTGGGCTTAGCACATATGGAATTGTCCGAACGCGATGGTCTCTTCTCGAACAAACTCCAATCTCCCACCAAAAGCGATGAACTCTTCTGAACAAACTCCAATCTCCCAAAACGCATGACTCTTCTAACAAACTCAATCTCCACCAACCCATGAACTCTTCTTGAACAAACTCCAATCTCCCACCAAACACCATGAACTCTTCTGACAAACTCCAATCTCCACCAAACGCCATGAACTCTTCTTGAACAAACTCTAATCTCCCACCAAACGCCATGAACTCTTCTCGAACAAACTCCAATCTCCCACCAAACGCCATGAACTCTTCTTGAACAAACTCCAATCTCCCACCAAACGCCATGAACTCTTCTCGAACAAACTCTAATCTCTCACCAAACGCCATGAACTCTTCTTGAACAAACTCCAATCTCCCACCAAACGCCATGAACTCTTCTTGAACAAACCCCAATCTCCCACCACTCAAAGTCTATTGTGGAGCAGAGGGGATCAAACCCTGGACCTCTGATTCCATATGGGTGTGTTAGTCACTGGGCCACGGACTAACCAACTGACGACGCGTGGTGGAGCATTATTGTACTAAGCGATAGTATAGACAGCACGGTAAATGAAAATCACATTTCTCAAAACATAATCTCATTATTAAA
>JAPXFY010000029.1:5712522-5715022 GCA_030674185.1 Monoplex corrugatus
GGATCCAGGTCTGGTATCAGTTACTAGGGTGCAGATGAAAACAGAACTGGTAAGCTTGGTTCAATAGGAACATCATTTGTTTATCGTTTTCTTTAATTCACACTCATATAAAGCAATTTGCACAGTTACGTGTGCTTTGATTGGAGACCAACCACTTCTGCGGCCCTACAAGGGAAGATGAACATCATCATGTGCCCTGCCGCTTGGCGTTGGCGATTATGACCCTCCACACGAATCTATTCCTTGTCGCTGCAAGTACATCTCCCACTCTCTGTGTCCTCAGCCACCCTGCAAGTCCATAAAATATTTTCTCCCTGGGTCTACCTGGTATTCTCATTCCCTCCAGCTTTCCTGTTGTGACCAGGTGCTCTAATTCGGTTTTCCTCATGAAATGGCCTGTAATTGGTGCTTGTCTTTTCCTAGTCTTCTTTATCAACGATCTTCTTGTGTCTGCCTCCATCAAGACTGTCTCGTTTGTTTTCTTTGCTGTCCATGGAACTCTCAACATTCTTCTTAGAAACAACACTTCCACTGCCTCAATCTTGTTCTGGCTTTGCGTGAACAAACCACTGGGAATATGAGCATTGCTGGCGAAATGTATGTCAAAATCCTGAAACACCACACTAGATACAACAAGGAAACCTTTTTAAGTAAGATACAGGAACACACAACCAGCCTGGCCATCACTTGTGAAAGCTTCAGCATGAAGATCAGCATCACCAAAAAAACAAAAAACACACACACAAAAACCTACACGATGAAGTCAGTAAAACATCAGGCAACCTTAGCATCAACACCACTGACACTTAACTCAAACAAGTCAGTGAATTCAAATACCATGGCAGCATTTTCGCAGAACATGGAAGACTCAGCAGAGAGATTGAAACCATAATCCAAAAAGCAGTGTCAGCCATCAACTTGTCCATCCACCACCCCTCCTGAAACACCCCCAACATCTCCACTGAAACGAAAGTCAAGTTCATCAGTTCTATGTTCACTCCGTCCTGTCATACCAGTGCCAGACTCAGACCCTGACCAAACCCATGGGGCAGAACATTCCAAAAAGCAGTGTCAACCATCAACTTGTCACCCTACCCCCCGCACCTCCCCCTCATCCTGAAACACCCCCAACATCTCCACTGAAACAAAAGCCAAGTTGATCAGTTCTATGTTCACTCCATCCTGTCATACCAGTGCCAGACTCAGACCCTGACCATACCCATGGGGCAGAACATTTTACCACTTGTGTGATTAATTCTTTGAGAACAACTGTCAACAAGAGCAAGATATGACATGATCACAAATCAGAGAAGATCAGAGGAAATCAGAAGAGAGAAAGGATGCCATCAACACCAGTGCACCATCACAGTCATCAATAAAAAAAAAAAATTACGTCATCGGACAAGACCGTTAGAAATGATGCTATCAACACCGGTTCATCATCAAATTCATCAACAAAGAATTACGTCATCGGACAAGACCGTTAGAAATGATGCTATCAACACCGGTCCATCATCAAATTCATCAACAAAGAATTACGTCATCAGACAAGACCGTTAGAAATGATGCCATCAACACCAGTCCACCATCACATTCATCAACAGAGAATTACGTCATCGGACAAGAACGTTATCCATCAGGTGGCTCAAAAACACGTAACCAAATAACGAAAGATCTGTGAATTTTAAAGGAAGAGGCAGACCAGGGAAGACCTGAATCGACAGCACGAAAGAGACCTTGACATCACACGTCATTTCTCCACTTCAGGCCTACCAACTCGCTGATGGCCGTCAGCTCTTTGTCTCAGTGACACCCATGGTGATTCAAGCGTATACATGAATAAAGAAGACACCATGCACATTATTTATAATGCACTTCGAACGGCTAATTTCTGCAACGTGTTGGGAACATCTAGCGACGAACAGCAAAAGAAGAACTGAAGGTCATACAGAGACTAGGTTACCATACAGACACTGGCCCAGAACGGACAAGCGTGGCGGATCTTCTTTCCAGTCCTTAAGCAGAGAGAGAGAGAGAGAGGGAGGGAGGGAGAGAGAGAAAGAGAGACATACAGACAGACAGACAGAGACACAGAGAGAGACATAGAAAGACAAAGACAAAGAGAGACAGAGAGAGACAGACAGAAAGAGACAGAGACAGAGAGATACAGAGAGAGACAGAGAGAGAGAGAGAGACAAAGAGAGAGAGAGAGAAAGAGAGACAGACAGACAGACAGAGACAGAGACAGAGAGATTCAGAGACAGAGAGAGAGAGACAGAGACAGAGAGAGACACACAGAGAGAGCGGCCCCAGTAGCTCCGTTGGTTTGAGCGTCGAATTCACATGCTAATGGTTGTGGGTTCGAATCCCGGGGTGCGCTACATTAAAACTGGCCTTCTCACTGTCCCATCTTAACATCATTGTTGTTCTGGTGGTGTCAGTATAGGATTAGATATGTCCCCCTTCCCCCACTTACCCGGGATGGTTATCCCCGTCACCT
>JAPXFY010000029.1:5720022-5725022 GCA_030674185.1 Monoplex corrugatus
AACAAATACAAGTTGTCAAGTGTACACGTCAGACAACAAAGGAAAAACATCAAACAACAAACACAAGTTGTCAAGTGTACACGTCAGACAACAAAGGACATACATCAAACAACAAACACAAGTTGTCAAGTGTACACGTCAGACAACAAAGGACATACATCAAACAACAAATACAAGTTGTCAAGTGTACACGTCAGACAACAAAGGACAAACATCAAACAACAAACACAAGTTGTCAAGTGTACACGTCAGACAACAAAGGACATACATCAAACCACAAATACAAGTTGTCAAGTGTACACGTCAGACAACAAAGGACAAACATCAAACAACAAACACAAGTTGTCAAGTGTACACGTCAGACAACAAAGGACATACATCAAACCACAAATACAAGTTGTCAAGTGTACACGTCAGACAACAAAGGACAAACATCAAACAACAAACACAAGTTGTCAAGTGTACACGTCAGACAACAAAGGACAAACATCAAACAACAAATACAAGTTGTCAAGTGTACACGTCAGACAACAAAGGACAAATATCAAACAACAAATACAAGAAGTAGAAGAAAATGAACACAAATTTGCTTGCTGCATTGTCCAGAAGGAAAAATAATGACTGAGATGACATCATAATGCGTTGGCGAGTAGCACTAAGAACTGGAAAGACGGGAGGTAAATACGATGTCTTGGGGAAATGAGATGAATTCTGCAATGTAAAAATGGTTATGCCAGTTTGCACCTGTCTTGTCTGGTTGTTAAAAAATGGGTGACATATTGTCTGCCAACCTCAGCGACCGTGTCAACCTTCGACGTGGACAAGGCAGAACCCTGACTCTGAAGGCTGATGTTACGAATGATCTTGACCTCGGCGTTTCCCCAGCAATTGTCATGAACATGAACAGCATCCAATTTTCACAATTGATTGGTTCGTTCTAATTAAATTGTCTGGTTGCATTAAATATACTTTCTGATTCTATTTTCAAACTTTTTTTTTCTACTCTGGTTTATGTGTGTTTGAACGCCAGCGGTCGCGCTTGTTTTGGATTTCCTACTGTAAGCAAGCAAGTTTTGCTCTATTTTTCACGTACGTTTGTCTCTGTCTTTCTCTGTCTGTCTGTCTGTCTGTCTGTCGTGTCTTGTTGTGTGTATTTATCTGGTTGTCTCCGTTTACGCTTGACAAGTTTCACTTGGCGATTTGCCTGTCCTTGTTGTTTATTAAATCAGTCCTGACCTATTTTCTGTGTTGTGTTGGTTGTGTAATACGTCTGTGTATGGTGTGTGTGTGTGTGTGTGTGTGTGTGTGTGTGTGTGTGTGTGTGTGTGTGTGTGTGTGTGTGTGTGTGTGTGTGTGTGTGTGTGTGTGTGTGTGTGTGTGTGTTGTTTTATTTTTGTTTTTGTTTTGTTTGTTTTTTTTTTTTGTTTGTTTGTTTTTTTTTTTGGGGGGGGGGGGGGGTCTTGTGTACAAGCTTGAACGCCGGCGGTCGCATTTATTGTGGATTAAATATTCCTTTGTTAATGGCAAACATCTGTTTAAGTGGGAGCACGCCAAGCTAATGGCGGACTGGGTGGTTTTAGAAAAACAGCTTTTAGTGCACTTTGCAGCTGTCAACTAATGGTTCCATGGTATCGGCACCAGCAGTGAAAGAGCGCAGGAGCCATAATTGTCAGACCACAGGACTTGAGTGTGTGAAAATGGTTTCCTGGCATGGTCATTTAAATAACGATTTTGCATTGCTGGTGTACTTTTCTAAATTATCGTTTTGTGTAATTCATTTACATGAACTGTCCAAGAAAGAGTGTTGTCAGTTTCTATGCCAATTGGTGTTATTGGAGCTGTTTCAAGAGGGATTCACTGCTCTCAGACAGCTCCATATACGCTCCACCCAATTCCGTCAGCAATTATCAGACAGATTTCCTGAGCCTGCACAAAACCCTATGCGCTGGCAAGGTCTTGAAACAGGGAAAAGGGAGAAGGGACCTATCAAACACTAAGCTGACACCACCAGAATGATGGAAACATTAAGATGGGCAGTGAACAGGCCAGTTTTTAATGTTGTGGTCTGGGATTGAACTCAAAATATCAGATCTTCAGTCCCCATGGCTCTACCAACAAGTCCGCCAGACACTCGATGACTGTCTACTTCATATATCACTTGGCTATCTACTGAAACATGTGGCCGTTTTTTTTAGAACATTTCACCTTTTTTGCCTTGTCGTTAGGAGAGTTAAGTTTCTGTGATGCTAGTGACAACTGATTTAGTTTGTACCATTCCATCAAATTGTTTACACTGATTTGAAATGATTTAGCGCAGAAATGTGGTTCTACAGGCGTCTTCTCAGAATAAAATGGGCAGACGAAAGAACCATGAAAGCATGCGAAAGAAATTATCTGTCCAACGTAAAATGCTCCCAGAGATCAGCAAAAGAAAATTGAAGTATATCGGGCACATGAACAGAAACACAAGAACCGACTTGATCACATCAGTCCTGCAAGGGAGAGAGAGTCGAGGCAAAGATGACACAAGGCAGGCCAGCAAAATCCTTAATGGACAACATCGCTGACGCCTGCAAACTGGAGCAGAGACTGTGTCGCCTGGCGATTCTTCGTGACAAAGAGTGGAGCTCCCACCGTCGTCCACGGCGATGGAGATAGATGAGATGAAATGATTTAGATATCTCGTTTAGGATAGAGAAGCTTGTGTCAATCGTTGTGTCATCACAGACAAGTTTACATGATTCTTGCATGTGAAGAGGAAGATCATTCATAGTCAAATTTCAAACTCCAGAAAACTTTATTACAGAAAGATAGTAGTATGAAGTCCCACTAGGCCTGCCCTACAGCTAATTCTTCTTACTCTACATATACAATATAAGCATATTAAACATTAACCATAATACATAAATGTGAAACAATGTAAAAAATTAACTAGTAATAAAATGTTGACTATTAGATGTCAATTGGTCGAGCACTGTATAAAAGCATGAGAAACAAAGACAAACATACGTAAAGCAAAGATATGTCAATTCGTACAATAGCAACAAAAACAACAATAAGAACATAACAATAACAGTAGCAATAACATACACATTTTTGCACCAAAAAAAGAAAAAAAGAAAAAAAGAAAATTATAGACATATATTCAAAGGAAAGGAGAACAGAGAGAGAATAAATGCAGTGCCACAGCTGATCCTTGTGGAATGCTATACTTGTTAGAGAGTGTATATGAAAGAGAAGTACCTATGCATACAATATGCTGCCTGCTGTTAAGAAATGACTGAATGAGTTTCATCTGATTGATTTATATGTCAGAAAGAAATAATTTCTGCACAACTAATGATGGTCGATAATATAAAAGGCTTTTGCAAAGTCAACAAAGAGGGTTTTACAGAGCTTGTTTTCATTTGTTGTTCAACCCGTCTTCGACTAAGGTAGTTAAAGCTCTGTGACATATGTGGATTTGTGTTTGTTTGATTCGTTCTTTATTTCTGTCTTTCTTTCTTTCTTCTTTCTTTCTGTTTTTTCTCTTTCTTTCTGTCTTTTTCTTTCTGTCTTTCTTTCTGTCTTTCTGTCTTTTCTTTCTGTCTTTCTTTCTTTTGTTTTGTTGTTATGGTGGTTTTATTGTTGTTCTTGTCGTTGTCGTTGTCGTTGTCGTTGTTGTTGTTGTTGTTTCTAGATTTTTGTGGATGTCTACATGTGAAGCCGACAGGAAGGTTGTAAGTTTCAAGATGTTGACAGACATATTTGCTAATATACTTTCTGGGGGGTTAGGACTGAACAGATCAAATAGAGACTGGTCTATAGTTTGAAAGCTTTGAGCAGTCTGCACATTATATTAAAGGTATTACAGTGAGAGAGAGAGACAGACAGACAGACAGACAACAGACACAGAGATAGAGACAGAGACAGAGACTACAGACAGACAGACAGAGACAGACAGACAAGACAAGAGACAGACAGAGACCGACGCAGAGAAAAGGAACCGACAAAGAGAGAGACATAAAGACAGAGAAACAGGCCGAGAGAGAGAGAGAGAGAGAGAGAAACAGAGAAATGGAGTGAGGGAGAAAGACAGAGAGCGCGAGGAGGGAGAGCTGGAAATGAAAGAAGAGAGAGAGGTGGGGTGGGGGTGGACAGAGAAAGCGAGAACGGGGAGGGGTGGTGGTGGTGTATTAAAAGAGAGAAAGAGGGGGTGGGGATGAACAGAAAAAAAAAAAGAAGAAAAAAGAAAAAAACAACAGAAGAAAGAAGCAGACAGAGAGAGACAGAAGAAAGAAGCAGACAGAGAGAGACAGAAGAAAGAAGCAGACAGAGAGAGACAGAAGAAAGAAGCAGACAGAGAGAGACAGAAGAAAGAAGCAGACAGAGAGAGACAGAAGAAAGAAGCAGACAGAGAGAGACAGAACAGCTCTGCACCACGTTTTCCAGCAGACCAAACACAGCAAGACGAACTTTAAGGTCACACATTGACGCTTTTTTTGTTGTTTTTTTAATCTTCTGTTCCTTTTTCTTTTTCCTGTTTTGTCTTTGCCTCCTCGCCCGAGTCAACCTCTCAATTATTATTTCCACACACACACAACACACACACACACACACACACACACACACCACACACACACAAACACCACAACACAACACCACACACACACACACACACACACACACACACAACAACACAACACACACACACAACACACACACACATACAACACACACACAACACACACAACACACACACACACACACACACACACACACACACACACACACACACACACACACACACACACACACACACACACACACACACACACACACACACACAAAGACAGAGAGAGAACACAGAACCTTGCTCTTTTCGAACTCCAGACTATGTTCGATTAGTATTGACATGCGCCAAGCTTGACGTCACCAACAATTGACGACAGCAGAACACAAGGGAATGGAATTAAGGTTCAGCACTAGCTAACGGAGGCTGGTTTTTTTGTTTTTGTTTT
>JAPXFY010000029.1:5737522-5750022 GCA_030674185.1 Monoplex corrugatus
GTTGTGTGTGTATGTGTGTGTGTGTTTGTGCGTGCGTGCGTGGGGCGTGCGCCCGGCGCCCGCGCCCGCGCCTGCGTACATGTGTGTCTGTTTGCTGTGTACGTGCTAACCTGCACGTCTGTGTGTGAGCGTCTTCTGTCTTCTGTCGTCTGTCTGTCTGTTCTGTCTGTCTGTGTCTAGAGGGAAAGAAGACACAGACAAAGAGAGGGGGAGAGAGAAGAAAGACAGACAGAGACAGAGAAGAGAGAGAGAGAGAAGAGGGGGACAGAAGAGACAAGAGAAAGAAAAGAAGAGAAAAAAGAGACATAGAAAGGAGAGGAAAGAGAGAAAAGGAGAGAGAAAAAAGGAGAGAGAGAAAGAGAGAGAGACAGAGGAGAGACAGATAGACAGAGATAGACAGAGACAGAAACAGAGACAGACAGACAAAGAGAGAGAAAGAGTCAAAGAAAGAAAGAAGAGAGAAAGAGAGAAAAGAGAAATAGAGAGAAAGAGACAGAGAGACAGAGAAAGACAGAGAGAGATAGAGAGAGAAAAACAAAGGGGAGAGACCAAAGAATTAAATCATGTAGGAAACATCACTACTACAACGACAACAAGTACTACTCCTACCACTCCTACTATTATTACTACTACTACCACTACTATTAATTCTATTATCAGTTAAAATTTTGATTTTTAAGAAAAATACAATTCTTGACACAAAAAGATATAATCTCTCACAAAACCTAATTCTACAACAGAACGCTGGTCCTTTAACAATGCAATAAATTGAGTCAGTTAAAAAAAATATAATAATTAATAATAATTACGATATTTATATAGCGCAAAATCTTGATAAAATCAAATCTAAGCGCTGAGTGTGTGTCTGTGTCTATGAGGAAAAGACACAGAAAGAGAAGGGGAGAGAGAAAGAGAGACAGACAGACAGACTGACAGGCAGAGAAGGGGGAGAGAGAAGAAGAAGGGGAGACAGACAGAGACAGAGAGAGACAGAGAAACAAAGAGACATAGAGAGAAAGAGGAAAAAGAGAAAGGAGCGAGAAAGAGAAAAAGGAGAGAGAGAGAAAGAGAGAGAGAAGAGAGAGAGGAAGACAGACAGAGATAGACAGACAGACAGACATTGTTACCTCTGAGAAAGAGAGGGAGACGGACTGAGACAGAGAAAAGGCGACAGAGAGACCAGCAGAAAGACAGAAAAAGAAAGAGAGAGACGAGAAAAAGAGAGGGTAGAGAGACAGACAGACAGACAGACAGAGTTACAAGACAGAGACAGAGACAGAAACGAGACAGAGACAGAGACAGAAACGAGACAGAGACAGAGACAGACAGACAGACAGACAGACAGACAGAGTTACAAGACAGAGACAGAGACAGAAACGAGACAGAGACAGAGACAGAGACAGACAGACAGAGTTACAAGACAGAGACTGAGACAGAAACGAGACAGAGACTGAGACAGAAACGAGACAGAGACAGAGACAGAAACGAGACAGAGACAGAAACGAGACAGAGACAGAGACAGAGACAGACAGACAGACAGACAGAGTTACAAGACAGAGACAGAACGAGACAGAGACAGAGACAGAACGAGACAGAGACAGAGACAGAGACAGAGACAGAGACAGAGACAGACAGACAGACAGACAGAGTTACAAGACTGAGACAGAAACGAGACAGAGACAGAAACGAGACCAAAACAGAAAGACAGAAACAAACTAAATTATCTGATAATTATATCCTGAAACATAATTTTGTCATGAAACATTTTAACGTTTGTCAATATTCAGTGATATATATGTAAAACAGTTTTGTCAATGTATAAACAGGGACCCAACGCAAAAGGTTTAAAATACGATGGATACAAATCAAACATACAGCTCTCCTGGACGTAAGAATTCCGAATTCTGCCAAATACAATCAGTTGTTTTTTCACAAAACAGACGAACAGTCATTGATATAATTATAGCCTGGTTCATCCATAGTACAATGTACGAGTACAATGTTATTCTCACTCTTGTCATAAAAATTTCTTTGATCTCTGGCAATTAATTCAAACATCTTACTCGCTATATATGGCAATCGGTGTGCTTCCACAGCGAAGGGGGGAGGGAGGGAGAGAGAGAGACAGAGACAGAGAGAGAGAGCGAGAAAGAGAGACAGAGAGAGACAGAGACAGAGAGAGAAAGAGAGTGACAGAGACAGAGAGAGAAACACACACACACAGAGACAGAGAGAGACAGAGACAGAGAGAGACACACAGAGAGAGAGAGAGCGAGAAAGAGAGACAGAGAGACAGAGAAAGACAGAGAAAGAGAGACAGAGAGATAAAGAGAGACAGAAAGAGAGAGAGACAGACAGAGAGACAGAGAAAGAGAGACAGAAAGAGAAAGAGAGACACAGAGAGAGAGCGAGAAAGAGAGACACAGAGAGAGACAGACAGAGATAGAGACAGAGAGAGAGACACAGAGAGAGAGAGAGGGCGAGCGAGCGAGCGACACAGAGAGAGAGAGGAGAGGAGAGAGAGAGAGAGAGAGAGAGAGAGAGAGAGAGAGAGAGAGAGAGAGAGAGAGAACTCAGAACTCTAAACTCAGAAGTTCAGAATTTTTTACGTACATCGGCCTTAAGCCATAATACAATAGCCAACGGGGTGGGGAGGGAAATAGTGCTTTTTGTGATTTATGCAAATTTTGCAATGAATATAATTATATCATCGAAAGTTGTCATTTTTCAATACTTTCCTCAGTTTATACTTCATTGGTTTAAGAGTCAACAGATCCTTGTTTTGCTGACCCGATCTCACATTCAACGAAGGAACATCAGCACTTGACTACCATCAAGCTTAATCAGAGTATTAAAGCATCAAACAAGTTGTAAAAATATTTATGTACATGTACACATGTCGTTCCATTCCTCGATGAGAGAGAGAGACAGAGGAGGGAGACAGCCAGATCCACAGAGACAAAGAGAGAGAGAGAGAGAAGAGAGAGAGGAGGGAGACAGCCAGATCCACAGAGATAAAGAGAGAGAGAGAGAGAGAGGAGGGAGACAGCCAGATCCACAGAGACAAAGAGAGAGAGGAGACTCTCAGAGGAGGGAGACAGCCAGATCCACAGAGACAAAGAGAGAAAGAGAGAGAGACAGAGGAGGGAGACAGCCAGATCCACAGAGACAAAGAGAGAGAGAGAGAGAGACAGAGGAGGGAGACAGCCAGATCCACAGAGACAAAGAGAGAGAGAGACAGAGGAGGGAGACAGCCAGATCCACAGAGACAAAGAGAGAGAGAGAGACAGAGGGGAGACAGCCAGATCCACAGAGACAAAGAGAGAGAGAGAGAGAGAGACAGAGGAGGGAGACAGCCAGATCCACAGAGACAAAGAGAGAGAGAGAGAGACAGAGGAGGGAGACAGCCAGATCCACAGAGACAAAGAGAGAGGAGGGAGACAGCCAGATCCACAGAGACAAAGAGAGAGAGAGAGAGAGAGGAGGAGACAGCCAGATCCACAGAGACAAAGAGAGAGAGAGAGAGAGAGGAGGGAGACAGCCAGATCCACAGAGACAAAGAGAGAGAGAGAGAGAGAGAGGAGAGAGACAGCCAGATCCACAGAGACAAAGAGAGAGAGCGAGGAGGGAGACAGCCAGATCCACAGAGACAGAGAGAGAAGGAGAGAGAGAGAGAGACAGCCAGATCCACAGAGACAAGAGAGAGAGAGAGAGAGAGAGGAGGGAGACAGCCAGATCCACAGAGACAAAGAGAGAGAGAGAGACAGAGGAGGGAGACAGCCAGATCCACAGAGACAAAGAGAGAGAGAGAGAGAGGAGGGAGACAGCCAGATCCACAGAGACAAAGAGAGAGAGAGAGAGACAGAGGAGGGAGACAGCCAGATCCACAGAGACAAAGAGAGAGAGAGAGACAGAGGAGGGAGACAGCCAGATCCACAGAGACAAAGAGGGAGATAGAGAGGGAGTGAATGCCTGAAAACAAAAATAATGTTTCAGTAAGTATTTTCTCAAGAGCTATAGCGATTTTAACAACACAGAAAACCACACTTTCCACATATCATTTGACACATAATTTTGGCTATAGCTTTCTTTCTCCATTTCTTTCTTTCTTTCTTTCTCTAGCTCTAACAGTACCAGGCAGAAGAATGTGAGAAAAAGCACTTATCTTTCATTGTACTTACACTTATCCCTAACGCTATTGTAAAAGCAGACAGCTCTGACAGTACCAAATATGATGATCTTAAACAAAACAAAATTTTTTTTAAATGTTTGCAGTTGGTGGATAGGGTGCAGGAGTCAAAAGGTTAATCATGGAAGAGGGTCTGGGACCAAAGTACTGGAAATCAACAGACTGCAATGGCATCTGCTGAGTGTCTGTTTGGAGTCAAAGTGTATGAAAATATCGTGTACATATCATGCATGAAAACACAACACACACACATATGGTCGACTTAATGGAACAATATGAAATATGAGAGGTATGGCCCACGTACATGGATCGTGCTTAAAGCAAGGAATCCAGTCTGGTTGTGGAAAAGGAAGAAAAATAATCCTCCTCCAACAGCTAAGGGGCTGAAATGAAAACCAGAGGAAAGAAACCTTTAGTTAGACGCGCGGCTTTGAAGTTAGGAAAGATCGGGGGTGAGGGGGGAAATGGGGAGGGAGGGAGAGGGGGAGGTGAGTGGGGGGGTGGGGTTATTTTGGAGACAATGGCACTGAAAGTCAGGAATCAGAAATGAACGAATATCTTCAGCAACAGATCTCAAAGTCAAGACGGTGAGTGTGTATGT
The DNA here is from genome assembly GCA_030674185.1 of Monoplex corrugatus. Taxonomy (NCBI): domain Eukaryota; kingdom Metazoa; phylum Mollusca; class Gastropoda; order Littorinimorpha; family Ranellidae; genus Monoplex; species Monoplex corrugatus. The sequence continues at coordinate 5,742,313 of JAPXFY010000029.1, forward strand.
GTGTGTGAGTGTGAATGTGAGTGTGTGTGTGTATGTGTGATGAGTGAGTGTGAGTGTGGTGTGTGTGTGTGAGTGAGTGTGTGTGTGAGAGTGAGTGTGTGTGTGTGTGGTGTGTGTTTGTGTGTGTGTGTGTATGTGTGTGTGTGTGTATGTGTGTGTGTGTATATGTGTGTGTGGTTGTGTGTGTGTGTGTGTGTATGTGTGTGTGTGTGTATGTGTGTGAGTGTATGTTTGTGCATGTGTATGTGTGTGTGTGGTATGTGTGTGTGAGTGTATGTTTGTGCATGTGTATGTGAGTGTGTGTGTGCGTGTGAGTGTGAGTGTGTGTGTGTGTGTGTGTGTGTGTGTGTGTGTGTGTGTGTGTGTGTGTGTATGTGCCTATGTGTGTGTGTTGTTGTTGTTGTGTACATGCGCATGTGTGTGTGTGCACGTGTGTGGTTGTGTGTGCAGTTATGTGTGTGTATGTGTGTGTGTGTGTGTGTGTGTGTGTGCGCGCGCGCGCGCACGTAATGTGGTTGTGTGCGCAGTGGTGTCTGTGTGAGTGTACGTATGTATGTGTGACACTCACATTCCTTATACCGTCTGGATGTCCAAGCACGTAAGTACACCAGGTTGCAGAATTTACATCTAAGTGGTCTACATGGTTCTTTTGACACACTTGTAGACACAGTACCTCGGGTTCAATCCCAGCCCACAACATTGAGAACTGTCCTCTTGTCTGTCCATCTTGATGTATCAGTCATTCTGGTGATGTCACTTCCGTGTTTCATAGGTCCCTCTTCCCCCTTCCCCATTTCAAGACGCTGCAAGACTCACGGACTCTACCAGATTTTTTTGTTATTGTTATTTTGTTTAAAGCCATGCGTAGAACCATATCAGGGCTATAACCGTTTCAAAACATACAAAACTTCAATAGGGGAAAAAAGAAAAAGAAAGAAAATTAAGTACACATATCAATGCATTGCGTACATAATCACGTCCCTACCAGATTTATCGCACAGGGGAGATTTAAAAAACATTCTGAATGCAAATATAAGCATACATAAGGACACCAAAACATATATAAAAAAGGCATAAATTACCTAAAATTTTTCCGCATAGCTCACCTCCCTAGAGCCGAAAATCACTTAATACATGTACCCAATTATCAATCCTAAGAAAAAGTGCGTAAAGACTTTATCGAACACATACAGGTGAATGGACCAGCAAGGCAGAAAATGAGAAGAAAGAAAAACAAAGGGAACAAGGCAGAAAAAAGACAGTGACAGAAAAGAGGAAATATCTAGCACAGAATTTCCGAAAGGTGGGGATACTATTTATACTGAAAGAGCCCCCGGCACCCCACGGGTGGATGGGTGGGGGGAAATCTACCATGTAACTGGGTGGAGCGCATATGGATCGATCCAAGTGCAATGTATCCTTCTTACACAAACTCCCAACAAAGGCATTTTGCAACAGTTCGGTAAAAAGTACAGCTGTAGATTTTTCTGTACTAAGAGACATAGTCAGAATGGTTTGACTGTTTTGTTCCCTCTCCACCTCCTTCCCTCCCTCTCCTCTCCCCCCCCCCCCCAGCCCTTCTGTCAATATTTGTGAAAAGATTCCAAACACGTGACGACCACGGTATCAAATGGTTAATTAACATGCAGCAAATTAATACAGCGCTACCATCTGTTTGGACCTTGTGGGTGTGTGTGTGTGGGGTGTGTGTGTGTGTGTTGTGTGTGTGTTGTGTGTGTGGTGTGGTTGTGTGTGTGTGTGTGTGTTGTGTGCGTGCGTGCGTGTGTGTGCTGTGTGTGTGATGTGTGTGTGATGTGTGTGTTGGTGCGTGGTGGTATGTGTTGTGTGTGTGGTGAGTATGTGTGGTGTGAATGTGTGTGTGTGGCACGCGCGCGCGCGTGTGTTTTGTTTGTGTGTGTGAGTGTGTGTATGTGTGGTGTGTTGCGCGCGCGCGTGTGTCTGTCTGTTTGTGTGTGAGTGTAGTGTGCGTGTGTGTGCGCGCGCATGTGTGTGTGCGAGAGAGAGAGAAGGGTGGAGAAAGAGATAGTGCGTGCGCGCTGTGTGCATGTAATGTGTATGTCTGTGTGTGATTCCCTCTTTTGCAGATTGCGCGGAGCGCATATGGAATTGTGCGAGAACGACGAAGCTTGTTTGTATAAACTGTACACTCTGATTCTAAACATGTTTAATTAAATTCTAGTTAATAACAGTTGGAAATATCTTGTTAACACTTTTCTGTCTCACAAGAGAGAGAGAGAGAGAGAGAGACAGACAGACAGACAGAAAACAGAGACAGACAGAGAGAGACAGGAAACAGACAGACAGAGAGAGACAGAGACAGAGAGACAGAGACAGGAGAGACAGAGACAGAGAGATAGAGAGAGACAGGGACAGAGACACAGACAGAGAGACAGAGAGAGACAGAGACAGAGAAACATGAGAGAGACAGAGAACAGTGACAGAGAGAGACAAAGGAGAGAGAGATACAGAGAGACAGACGACAGAGAACAGAGAGACAGAGACATAGAGACACAGAGGGGACAAGAGACAGACGGAGAGACAGAGATACAGAGAGAGGTCAGAGACAGAGACACACAGAGAGAGACAGGGAGCAGAGACAAGAGAGAGACAGAGACAGAGAAGAGAGACAGAGACAAGAGAGAGACAGAGACAGAGAGAGAGACAGAGAGACAGAGACAGAGAGAGACAGAGACACACAGAGAGAGAAACAGAGAGAGAGACAGACAGAGACAGAGAGAGAACACACACAATCTGGTACTCGTTATTCCAAACCGTCTGTTTCAAACTACTCAAAACAAACACACACACACACACACACACACACACACAGAGAGAGAGAGAGAGAGAGAGAGAGAGAGAGACGGACACAGAGACAGAGAGACAGAGACAGACAGAGAGAGAAAGAAAGAGAGAGAGACAGAGACAGAGAGAGAACACACACAATCTAATATCACTTGTAGTGAAAAGACGTTAAATCAAAGAACGAACGAACACACACACACACACACACACACACACACACACACACACACACACACACACACACACACACACACACACACAAACACACACACACACACACACACACACACAAAACCATATCAACAAAACAACAACAACAACAAGAACACAACACAGTTTAACAAAACAAAAACAAACATGTAAGCCAAAAACAAAAAACCCCAAAGCACCGTGTTATCAAGTGACCACACATTTCAACAGGTTCCGTCAAGCACTGTAACAGGACGCTTCAGATCGTCATCGTTCTGTGTGCTGAGCCCCTGAACTGCATCAACAAGCTTGTTTTTGTTGTTGTTGAGCATTTCTGATAAAATACCAACTCCTTTGGGGTGGGGGTGGGGGTGGGGGTGGGAGGTGGGGTGGGGACGGAAAGAGAAGGCGGTAGAAGGAACAGAAGGAACAGAAGGAATAGAAGGAATAGAACGAAAAAAAAAGAAAGGATGGGGGAAGATGAGGAAGTTATATTATCATCCAGCAGTGACTCGAAATATTTAGCTACACACACACACACATATCACGCGTGCACGCACACATGCAAACACACATGCACAAACGCACGCACAAACGCACGCACGCACACACACACACAGAAACAACACACACACACACACACACACACACACACATATATATATATATTCATACATTCATACACACAGAGAGAGAGGCAGGCAGACAGACAGAAAGAGAGACACAAAGAGAGAGAAACAAAAAGATAGAGAGAGAGAACAGACAGATGACAGACAGAGGGAGAGACAGACAGACAGACAGACAGACAGACAGACAGACAGACAAAACAATGTGTTGTCGAGATACGAGCTCACTTTTCATGGATAACAAAATTTATGAAGACAGTTAATGACATCTGAATAATGACTGCATTAATAATATAGAAAACGAATGAACGGATGACTATTAGTCGGCGATATTTGAATACTAATTGCATTAATAGCCAGAAAATAAATGAATGGCTGAATGTTAATGGACGTGATTTGAACAAGGATTCCATTGATAAACAGTTGCCGTGGTGTAGTGGTTAACGCAACGGACTACCGACTGGAAAGTTGTGGGTTCGAATCTCCATCAGTCCCTTCAAAAATCATTGTGGGACTTTTCGGCTCTAAGCGGCTCCTACCCAGAGTTGGGCGTGACTATGGGCTCATTGGGAAGACTTGGTACCACGAGGTGTAAGTCTCATCCACTTTACGGATGCGTCATTGAGGGTGTTGCACAAATCTTCTGACCAACATCGCAGGTGTTTGTATCTCTCGGGCCTGGTTGACGCCAGGATATATTATGACAGTAAGCGTAGAGTACAGCCTTGTCACCCTGTCTAAATCCTAGATGGAACTCGACAGCATCATGATTATCATCCTCATCGACATCATCATCATCGCATTGTAAAAACTAATGCCAGCTTCTGCAGCCACTAAGGTGGCATAGAAAATGGGACGGGGACATTTCTTTTTTTTAAAATAGGTGAGCACAAAGGTAACATCCCTGGGTGCGATGATCCTAAAAAAAAAAAAGGATTGTATTGATAACCGGAAAATGGATGATTGTTTATTTCCGAAAATTGATTAATGATGTTATTGATGAAGAGAAAATGAACGACTGACAGTTTACGTACATCCAGTAATAATTTGCACTGACAAGCAGAAAAGGAGTGAATGTTGAATGACAGGACTGAAAAGTATGAAAGAGACAGACTAGAACTATCAGCAGGAAACTTTACCAAGACGTCTGTCTGTGGTCTGTGTGTCTGTCTGGTGTCTGTCTGTCTGTCTGTCTATATGTCTGCCTCCTCTCTCTCCTCTCTCTCTCTCTCTCTCTCACACACACACACAAACACACACAAACACACATCTCTCTCTCTTTCTCTCTTAGTTCTTTCTCTCTCTTTTTTCTCCTCTTTCTCTTTCTCTCTCTCTCTCACACACTCTTTCTTCTCTCTGTCTCTCCTCTCTCACACACAAACACACACCACACACTCTCTCTCTCTTCTCTCTCTTCTCTCTACACAACACATCTCTCTCTTGTCTCTCTCTCTTCTCTCTCTCTACACACACACACTCTCTCTCTCTCTTGTCTCTCTGTCTCTCTGTCTCTGTCTCTCTCTCTCTCTCTCTCTCTCTGTTGACAGTGAATGTGCTTCATGTACATCGGACTCTTATGTTGAAGACGTGGATGCCTGGCATATGTTTTGAACTTTAAATCTTTTGATACAAGTTATTCTGCTTTGCTAATATTGTTTTGTCTCTGTATCTTGTTAAAAATGAATAACAACAAATTTAAAATTAAAATAAAACAACAAACAATAAAAACAACAATAGCTACAACATTATCATTTTCCTCCATGCCAATGCTCATCAGTATCGTCAGTTCAGGCTGTGTGCCTATGCGTTCTGTGTGTGAGAGAAAAAGAGAGAGACAGACAGACAGACAGGCAGGTAGGCAGGCAGACAGAGCGAAAGAAAGAGAGATAGAGAGAGAGAGAATGTGTGTGTATGTGTGTGTGTGTGTGTGTGTGTGTGTGTGTGTGTGTGTGTGTGTGTGTGTGTGTGTGTGTGTGTGTGTGTGTGTGTGTGTGTGTGTGTGTGTGTGTGTGTGTGTGTGTGTGTGTGTGTGTTGTGTGTGTGTGTGTGTGTTCTTTGAAGAGAATACAAATGATGTCAAGGTCGTTCCACAACCCTGAGGTCGTAGGAGGATGAGGTGGTGGAGACCATAGCTTTCCTCAGGCGGTTGGGTGGGTGAGTGGGGGGGGGGGGGCGTTTTGCAAGATGGTGTCTATTTCCTCTCGTTTGCTGCTTCACCTTTTTAAACTTTGAAGAAGGTCAGGTACCCTTTCACAGCTGGGAAGATCACACTCACATACATACACATACACACATACACATACACATGCACACACATATATACGTACATTCATATTCCTGTTCATGTTCATATTCATATTTCTTGTTCATGTTCATATATTCTTTCTGTTCATATTCATATTCTGTTCATGTTCATATTCATATTCTGTTCATGTCATATTCCTGTTCATCTTCATTTCATTTCTATTCTGTCATATTCATATTCCTGTTCATGTTCATATTCTGTTCATGCTCATATTCATATTCCTGTTCATGTCATATTCATATTCCTGTTCATATTCATATCTGTTCATGTCATTTCATATTCCTGTTCATGCTCATATTCCTGTTCATGCTCATATTCATATTCCTGTTCATGCTCATATTCGTCATGCTCATATTCATATTCCTGTTCATGCTCATATTCCTGTTCATGTTCATTTCATATTCCTGTTCATGCTCTATCATTTCCTGTTCATGTCTCATATTCCTGTTCATGCTCATATTCATATTCCTGTTCATGCTCATATTCTGTTCATGCTCATATTCATATTCCTGTTCATGCTCATATTCCTGTTCATGCTCATATTCATGTTCATATTCCTGTTCATGTCATGCATTCATATTCCTGTTCATGCTCATATTCATATTCCTGTTCATGCTCATATTCCTGTTCATGCTCATATTCATATTCCTGTTCATGCTCATATTCCTGTTCATGCTTCATATTCCTGTTCATGTCATATTCCTGTTTTTCATGCTTCATATTCATATTCCTGTTCATGCTCATATTCATATTCCTGTTCATGCTCATATTCATATTCCTGTTCATGCTCATATTCCTGTTCATGTTCATATTCATATTCCTGTTCATGCTCATATTCCTGTTCTGTTCATATTCCTGTTCATATTCATGTTCATATTCCTGTTCATATTCCTGTTCGTGCTCATATTCATATTCCTGTTCATGCTTATATCATTCCTGTTCATGTTCATATTCTGTTCATGCTTATATTCATATTCCTGTTCATGTTCATATTCCTGTTCATGTTCATACTCATCTCCTGTTCATGTTCATATTCCTGTTCGTGCTCATATTCATATTCCTGTTCATTATTCCTCTGTTCATGTTCATATTCCTGTTCATGTTCATATTCCTGTTCATGTTCTGTTCATATTCATATTCCTGTTCATGCTCATATTCCTGTTCATGTTCATATTCATGTTCATGTTTCATATTCCTGTTCATGCTCATATTCATATTCTGTTCATATTCATATTCCTGTTCATGTTCATATTCCTGTTCATGCTCATATTCATATTCCTGTTCATGTTCATATTCATATTCTGTTCATGTTCCTGTTCATGTTCATATTCATATTCCTGTTATGTTCATATTCATATTCCTGTTCATGCTCATATTCATATTCCTGTTCATTTCATGTTCCTGTTCATGCTCATATTCATATTCCTGTTCATGCTCAATCATATTCCTGTTCATGTTCATATTCATATTCCTGTTCATGCTCAAATTCATATTCCTGTTCATGTTCATATTCATATTCCTGTTCATGCTCAAATTCATATTCCTGTTCATGTTCATATTCTGTTCATGCTCATATTCGTATTCCTGTTCATGTTCATATTCCTGTTCATGCTCAAATTCATATTCCTGTTCGTGCTCATATTCATATTCTATTTCATTTGTCACAGTCAGTTTACTCGGTTTGCTGTCCCCTTTGAGAGCACATCGCCCCAGCGCAGCGCCACCAGTCTTTAACCAAGATTTCAGACAGGCAAAAAGGCCAACTGG
>JAPXFY010000029.1:5755022-5757522 GCA_030674185.1 Monoplex corrugatus
GGTCTGTCAGTTGTTTACTAACAACAGCAATGTGTTAATGTGTAAAAAAAACTGTCAGTTGTTTACTAACAATATTAATGTGTCAACTGCCTTTTTTTTACGCATGGACACATTCATGTTGTTCGTAAAGAACTGACAACATTTCAACACATTGTTTACTACGAACAACATTAGTCTGTAAATGTATAAAAAATAATGTCAGTCGTTTACAAACAATATTAACGTGTTAATGTATACAAAATGTCAGTTGTTTACAAACAATATTAACGTGTTAATGTATACAAAATGTCAGTTGTTTACAAACAATATTAACGTGTTAATGTATACAAAATGTCAGTTGTTTACTAACAATATTAACCTGTAAATGAGTACAAAATGTCAGTTGTTTACAAACAATATTAACGTGTTAATGTATTCAAAATGTCAGTTGTTTGCAAACAATATTAACCTGTTAATGTGTACAAAATGTCAGTTGTTTACAAACAATATTAACCTGTTAATGTGTACAAAATGTCAGTCGTTTACAAACAATATTAACCTGTTAATGAGTACAAAATGTCAGTCGTTTACAAACAATATTAACGTGTTAATGTATACAAAATGTCAGTTGTTTACTAACAATATAAACGTGTTAATATATACAAAATATCAGTTGTTTACTAACAATATTAACGTGTTAATGTATACAAAATGTCAGTTGTTTACAAACAATATTAACGTGTTAATGTGTACAAAATGTCAGTTGTTTACAAACAATATTAACCTGTTAATGAGTACAAAATGTCAGTTGTTTACAAACAATATTAACCTGTTAATGAGTACAAATGTCAGTCGTTTACAAACAATATTAACGTGTTAATGTATACAAAATGTCAGTTGTTTACTAACAATATTAACGTGTTAATGTGTACAAAATGTCAGTTGTTTACAAACAATATTAACGTGTTAATATATACAAAATGTCAGTTGTTTACTAACAATATTAACGTGTTAATGTATACAAAATGTCAGTTGTTTACAAACAATATTAACCTGTTAATATATACAAAATGTCAGTTGTTTACTAACAATATTAACGTGTTAATGAGTACAAAATGTCAGTCGTTTACAAACAATATTAACCTGTTAATGTGTACAAAATGTCAGTCGTTTACAAACAATATTAACCTGTTAATGTATACAAAATGTCAGTTGTTTACAAACAATATTAACGTGTTAATGAGTACAAAATGTCAGTCGTTTACAAACAATATTAACCTGTTAATGTGTACAAAATGTCAGTCGTTTACAAACAATATTAACCTGTTAATGTATACAAAATGTCAGTTGTTTACAAACAATATTAACGTGTTAATGAGTACAAAATGTCAGTCGTTTACAAACAATATTAACCTGTTAATGTGTACAAAATGTCAGTCGTTTACAAACAATATTAACCTGTTAATGTGTACAAAATGTCAGTCGTTTACAAACAATATTAACCTGTTAATGTGTACAAAAAGCCATTTGTTTACTAACAACAGTAATATGTCAATTGACTTGTTTTACGCATGGACACATTAGTGTTGTTCGTAAACAACTGACATTTTTACACATTGTTTACTACCAACAACATTAATGTGTCAATGCATAAAAAAAAAATGCGAGTCGTTTACAAACAATATCAACGTGTTAATGTGTACAAAAAATGCGAGTCGTTTACAAACAATATCAACGTGTTAATGTGTACAAAAAATGCGAGTCGTTTACAAACAATATTAATGTGTACAAAAAGTCAGTTGTTTATTAACAACATTAATGTGCCAATGTATAAAAAAAATACGAGTCGCTTACAAACAATATTAATGTGTACAAAAAGTCAGTTGTTTATTAACAACATTAATGTGTCAATTGACTTGTTTTACGCATTGGCATATCATTATTGTTGTTTGTAAACAACTGACATTTTTACACATTGTTTACTACGAACAACAACAATGCGTCACAATGTAAAGAGAAAAAAAGAAAAAGACAGTTTTTCACTACCAAGGACAATGTGTCAATGTGTGGAAAAAGGCCGGTTGTTTATCACCAGGGTCCATGCGTAGAAAAAAGGCCAGTTGTTCAATTAATAACAAAGTCTATTTCGGTACGTGAGTCGCCTGGCCTGGTTCGATGGAGTGTGAGACGGGTAGTGGAAGGAGTGGGGGTGGGGGTGGGGGGTGGGGGTAAGGCTTTAGATGGGGAGGAGGGAATCTGAGGGGCAGGAGGAATGGCGAGAGGGAGGGGAGGGGAAGGGTGTGTGTGTGTGTGTGTGTGTGTGTGTGTGTGTGTGTGTGTGTGTGTGTGTGTGTGTGTGTGTGTGTGTGTGTGTGTGTAGTGTGTGTGTGTGTGTGTGTGTGTGTGGTGTGTGTGTTGTGTGTGTGTGTGTGCGTGCGTGCGTGAGTGTGTGTGTGTGTGTGTGTGTGTGTGTGTGTGTGTGTGTAGTGTAGTGTGTGTAGTGTGTGTGTGTGTGTTGTGT
>JAPXFY010000029.1:5767522-5782522 GCA_030674185.1 Monoplex corrugatus
CACACACACACACTACACGTACATATATATATATATACACACACACACACATACGCACTTACACTTAATATTCATACAGACACACACATACTACACGTACACACACGGTACTACACACCCACAAACACTACATACACGCGCGCGCACATAAACATATCACACACACACACACACACACACACACACACACACACACACACACATCACTCACTCACACACATACACACACACACTATATATATATACACACTATACACACATACATGATACATACACATACACATCACACAACACACACATATCCATACATACACGTGCACATACACATATGTGTAATACAATAATGCACACACATACACAAAATACACACACACACGAGTGCATACAAAATGTACACACACGTATACTACACATAGTCACACATGCATATACACACATACACAAATATATACACATACATACACACATATACACATACATACACACATATACACATACATACACACATATACACATACACACATATACACATACTCAAATACACATACACACTACACACACGCTACACTGCACTGCACATAAACATACACGCACACACTACACTACAATACAATACAATACATACAATACAATACATACAATACAATACAATACATACAATACAATACATACAATACAATACACACACACACACTACACTACATGTACTTTACGTTACGCTACACACACACATACACACACACACATCCACACACACACACATACACACACGCGCGCGCGCGCGCGCGCACGCACACACACACACAAACACACACACACACATACACACACAGACACACAATACACACAGACACACAAACACACCACAACATCAGAGAGACGCACAGACAGAGACAGAGACAGACAGACAGACAGAGAGACAAACAAACAGACAGACACAGACAGAGAGACAAACAAACAGACAGACAGAAAGAGAGAGAGAGAAGTAATAATACCGAATGATGAATACGTTTTGTTACAAGGAGATTTAAAAACTTCAAATACACTGTACGACATTTATATCTCTGAGCAGTTAATGAACACTGACTGTGACAATGATATCAGTTTCATTAATGGGAAGGGACTCAGAAGACCAAGCGGTAAATAGTTCTGATAAAATGTTGCAAAACATACGTTCAGCTCTAGGACTCCGTATTCTAAAAGGAACATAACACATTCTGTATTCTCTGTATTCTTAAAGGAACATAAAACATTCTGTATTCTCTGTATTCTTAAAGGAACATAACACATTCTGTATTCTCTGTATTCTTAAAGGAACATAAAACATTCTGTATTCTTAAAGGAACATAACACATTCTGTATTCTTAAAGGAACATAACACACTCTCTATTCTCTGTATTCAAAAAGGAACATAACACATTCAACAAAATGGCGAGAAGTCCAATGGTTTAAAGTTTTTAAAAAAAAAGTTTTGTGTTTGAGTTTGGATGCAGCGCTACCGACTACGTCATAAAGTGACTGCGGGTTGGTTAGTTAACCTTTAAATTCTTCTGGCCTACCCTTTAATGTCTAGCTTATTTGGCTGTCTCGTGTGCTGCTTCGTGTTGTTTATTAAGTGACATGTTATTTAGTAATGATTGTATAATTAATCTCTTGTGTATGTATATCTGTGTTCAGGTTTGTATGTGTGTATGTGAGTGAGTGAGTGATTGAATCAGTGCGTGTGTATGTGTGTCTGTGTCTATGCGCGCGCGCGCGCGCGCGCGCGTGTGTGTGTGTGTGTGTGTGTGTGTGTGTGTGTGTGTGTGTGTGTGTGTGTGTGTGTGTGTGTATGTATGTGTGTGTGTGTGATCCTTTATCCTTAACTTAATGTTGCTTAGGTTTTTTATAACAAGTTACCAATGTGTTATCTATCACTATTTTTAATTTTGACTTGATTTGTACATCACTGTTGCTTGTCTATCATGGATTGCTGCTTATGATAACGTCTGTTAAGTGCACAGAGCTCTGGCATCTTGTTGGAGGAGTGCGCTATACAAATGCTTCATTATTATTATTATTATTATTATTAGTTCTGTTGACAGAGCCATGGATCAAGATCCGATATCTCGAGTTCAATCCCAGCCTGCAACATTAAACGTTGTCCTGTTTGCTGCCTGTCTTGATGTTTCCATCATTCTGGTGGTGTGCCTTTACTGTTGCATAGGTTTCCTCCCCCCCCCCCCCTCCCGCCCGCTTTTCGCTCCTCAGTTCAAGACCTTGCCATAGTGTCAGGTTTTGCGCAGGCTTAGGGTAGGGAATCTTTCAGATAACTGTTGGCAGATTTGGGTGGAGCACATATGGAACTGTCCAAATGCCATGAATCCTTCTTGACCAAACTCCAAACTGATGAAGTCAGAAACACACAGCAAACAGAACAAACAAGGGGTACTTAATACACAAAAGGAGACAGGCGCAAATTTACGTCCACTAAAAGACCCAGTACAAAATGGCATGACAGCTGGGATTTGTACCAATTTAGCAGTAAACAGAAGAAGAGTGTAGAAGAAACAATGATTTTACTACTAAGAGCTTCTGTTTGGGTCTGAGCTGCGGGATCTTCAGCTTGGATCATCTGTGATTGAAAATGTCCATCTGTTTGCTTTAACACGGAATCTGGGTGTCAACATGAGATAACCAATTGATGGAGTGTGTTTCCAGTTTACGTCCACACTGTTGTCTTTTGCGATCTGAGACTACATCAAAGTAATAATAACAGTTTGCCATTTAAAGTTCAGCACTTGGTTGTCAGGTCTGAAAGACGGCAGTCTAGCAGTATGTCCCAGCCAATTCAGTCAACGCTTTACTGGTATGGGCATTGCCCGGCTGTCTTGGTATAAAACAGTGGAGAGATAGGTTGATTTCCCAGGTCCCACCCCTTGGAGACCAATCAGCCTTCTTGCCTTTCTAAAGTCTTGGTTTAAAAAAAAAGTGAATATGAATATGAATTTGAAGCGAAGGAGAAGGGGATAGGCGCCGCCCTCGTAGTGCTGGCCCCGGGAAAAGTTGAGGTCTCTGCCACCTCACTCCCTACGACCCCAGGGTTATGAAACTATCTGGGTAGGACCTGGCCAGCTCGTGGGTTTATGTGCAGGCTTAAGGCTTGTGCCGTGATCATTCTGGATCTTCTCCATTACATGGCACCTGTGACGTTAGTGCATATGGAATTCATCCCGAGCGTTTAGACGCCATCTTGAGAAAATTGAAACTGAAACTGAAACTTACTGGTAACTGGGATCTGTTTGCATCTAGATATTTACTTCATCGTTTGTCACAAACTTTTCCCCATTTGATGCCCAAGATCATGCGTAGGCACTTTAGGTCAAAGGACAGCGAAGGTGAGGAAGACCGATGATGAACTGGCGCCAGACAGTTGACAGAGACCTACAACTGGTGGATAGATGCTGGAATGATGTCATCAGACTCTTTACCCACCAAGCCTGTTGGAGCGTTCTCGCTGCCTCATATGTCGCGCAACGTGGGAGCGCCCAAGCAAGTAAGACATTTAAAGCTATAAGCAAGTAGTACATTTAAAGCTTATAATTTTTTATATCATTGAAAAGTATGGACGACAGCAGTAAAATGAACTAGAATTCGTAATGCATTATATGTGAGTGGTGTTTTGTATGCTTGGAAAAATGGAAGTGTTAGGTGTGTTAAATCTTTTGTAAAGGTGCTTACACAGAGACTTATTGACAAGAGCTGGCAGTGCTGGAAAGATCACATGGAAACCAGTGACAGATCTTAGTTATATAGATGTTTCCAGGTAAATGTCAGAGCTGATACATATACAACATTAGACAGGAATAAGTACGTAAGGAATGCGTTGACGAACATTAGGTTGGGTATGTCAAATCTCTCTGTGCATAGCTCAAGATAACAAAATCCAAAACAAGCGTGACTGCCCGCAAACAGCAAACAGGAACCAGAAAAAAAAGAAGAAGAAAAAAAAGAATAAGAACGCGTATTTAATACAACAAGACAAGACAGGCGCAAATTTTCGGCCAACTGGCCTTTGTCAAGCGTAAGATCACCAGGTACAAAAATCAGGAGAAAAAGACTGAAACTTCCTGCTGCTCCACCCAGTGTGAGAAAAGGAATAAACTGAGGAATAACAAAAAGTCAAAGATGGAATGACTTCTCCACTGTACACAGAACGAGACAGTCTTCATGGAGGCAGACACAAGACGATCATTGATAAGGAAGATCAGGAAAAGACAGGCAACATCTAAGGCCATTTTATGAGGAAAGGGGAATTAAAGCACTTGGTCACAACAGAAAAGCTGGAGGGAAAAGAACACCAGGTATACCCAGGGAGAAAATATCAGACGGACTGGCAGCGTGGCTGAGGACAGAGAGGATGGAAGATGTGCTTGCGGCGACAAGGGATAGATGAATATAGAAGGCCATGATCGCTAACGCCATGCGGCAGGTCACATGATGATGATGATGATGATGATGATGGTGATGATGACTGTACAAAGATGTAGTTGACAATGACTTTAAAATGTGCTGCTTAGGAGTTTACGGTTTCAGAACAGAAATCACATCATCGACATGTCATATTTACTTACTTACTTAGTCTTTTCACCACTGTCGGGGTACAGGTCGTCAACAAGAGATCTACATTGTCCTCGGTCCTGTGCTGTAACCTCTAACTGGCTCCAAGTAAATCTGTCTCCTACAGTCTCCTTGGAAGTCTTCACCAGGTGTTTCATGGCCAGTCTCTCTTTCTCTTCTTTTGGGTAGGTAGGTAGGTAGGTAGGTAGGTACTAGTAGATAGGTAGGTAGATAGGTAAGTAGGTAGGTAGGTCGGTAGGTACTAGGTAGATAGGTACTAGATAGGTAGGTAGATAGGTACTATGTAGATAGGTAGGTAAATATTAGGTAAAAAGGTAGGTAAATATGAAGAAGGTAGGTAGGTACTAGGTAGATAGGTAGGTAGATAGGAAGGTAGTAGGTAAGTATGTAGATAAATAGGTAGGTAGGTACTAGGTAGATAGGTAGGTAGATAGGAAGGTAGGTAGGTAAGTATGTAGATAAATAGGTAGATAGGAAGGTAGGTAGGTAGGTATGTAGATAGATAGGTAGGTAGGTACTAGGTAGATAAGTAGGTAGATAGGAAGGTAGATAGTATGTATGTAGATAGATAGGTAGGTAGATACTAGGTAGATAGGTAGGTAGATAGGAAGTTACATAGGTATGTAGATAGGTAGGTAGGTATGTAGATAGATAGGTATGTAGATACTAGGTAGATAGGTAGGTAGATAGGAAGGTAGATAGATAGGTAGGTAGTATACTAGGTAGATAGGTAGGTAGATAGGAAGGTAGATAGGATAGGTATGTAGATAGATAGGTAGGTAGATACTAGGTAGATAGGTAGGTAGATAGGAAGTTACATAGGTATGTAGATAGGTAGGTAGGTATGTAGTACATAGGTAGGTAGGTAGGTAGGTAGGTAGGTAGATACATAGGTAGGTAGGTACTAGGTAGATAGGAAGTTACATAGGTATGTAGATAAATAGGTAGGTAGATACTAGGTAGATAGATAGGTAGATAGGAAGTTACATAGGTAGTAGATAGGAAGGTAGGTATGTAGATACATAGGTAGGTAGGTAGGTAGGTAGGTAGATAATAGGTAGGTAGGTACTAGGTAGATAGGTAGGTAGATAGGAAGGTAGGTAGGTAGGTATGTAGATAGATAGATAGGTAGGTATGTAGATAGATAGGTAGGTAGGTATGTAGATAGGTAGATAGGTAGGTATGTAGATAGGTAGATAGGTAGGTATGTAGATAGGTAGAGTAGGTAGGTATGTAGATAGGTAGATAGGTAGGTATGTAGATAGATAGGTAGGTATGTACTAGGTAGATAGGTAGGTAGTAGGAAGGTAGTAGGTAGGTATGTAGATAGATAGGTAGGTAGGTATGTAGATAGGTAATAGGTAGGTATGTAGATAGATAGGTAGGTAGGTATAGTAGATAGGTAGGTAGTAGAAGGTAGGTAGGTAGGTATGTAGATAGGTAGGTAGGTAAGTATGTGGATAGCTAGTAGTGTAATAGATAAGTAGGTAAAGGTATGCATGTAGGCAGATAGGTATGTAAGTAGTTTGGTACTAGGTGTGTACATAGGTGCTACAGTATGACAGTAGTCTGTACGACCTGCGCCTGTCTCCTCTGCCTTGTGGGTTACCCCTTGGGTGGGGAAGGCTCTGGGAGTACCTACCTACATAAAGGGCATTGCCACAGAGCACTGTTTGTGGTTCTGGCCATATGCTGCGACTTGCCATCTACTGTTCAGCCGTCTGTGTCTCCTATCAGAACAGCTGTCTTACCTCGGTTTGCCCTGGACTTGTGGAGGCTGGTGGAGAGAGTTGCTGAGGCTCTGCTCAAACAACAGCAACTTACATATTATATATATATATATATTATGCGCATGGCAGCTAGCGCCAACAAGTGCTAGGTTGGATTTTATCGACCACAATAGTCGACCATATATTCCCATGAAGTGCCACGAGCATGCTTTTGACATGGACAGTAAGCGGTTATATATATAAGTGAAATTCTTCTCTTCTTCTTCTTCTTTCTTCTTCTTCGCGTTCTTCTTCTTCTTTTTCTTCTTCTTCTTCTTCTTCTTCTTCTTCTTCTTCTTCTTCTTCTTCTTCTTCTTCTTCTTCTTCTTCTTCTCTTCTTCTTGCATCTTCCGCATTCTTCTTCTTCGCATTCTTCTTCTTCTTCTTCTTCTTCGCATTCTTCTTCTTCGCATTCTTCTTTTCGTTCTTCTTCGCTTCTTCTTCTTCTCATTCTTCTTCTTCTTCTTCTTCTTCTTCTTCTTCTTCTTCTTCCTTTCTCTTCTTTCTTCTTCTTCTTCTTCTTCTTCTTCTTCTTCTTCTCTTCGCATTCTTCTTCTTCTGTTTGGGACTGGCAGTCATATGGGATCCCTTCACATCAGTGGTTGTACGTGTATTTTGTGTGCTGCTGCTACAACAGCACTCTGTACTCTTTCCTTCTGAGTTGGTATGTCTGTGTATACAGGGGGGTGCAAAAGTAGGTATACAGTAAGTATCACATCATTACTATAATCCTTAATTTCGCTCTCGATTAGAGGAGTGTGTGAATACCGACGGACAAAGCAGTTTGAGTATCTGAGGGATTAAGGCTGTGCTTGTTATTACAGGCATATGCAATATTCATTTGTTTGTATAATAAATGCAATGATATTGTACGTGTTTTCTTTTTTCATAACGGTATACCAACTTTTGCACACCCCTGTATAATCACCATGCCTGCCCCTTCTGTGCCCATTCTTTGTGTAATCAAATCTGAGAAGGAAAACAAAACACTCCTGGGCAAATATGTACGATTGTATATATATATGTTGATGTAGGTAATAACATGTGTAACACATGATAGCCCATGGTAACGTTGTTTGTTGTTGTTCTTTGCCAGGACGTTAAAAACATTTGTTTCACAGCGTTACACGATACTCAAAGAACATGAACTGTATACAAGTGAAGTAAATGACCGTGGCTGAACGTACACGCATAATACAAACACAGACACACATACAGAGAGAGAGACATGCACACACACACACAGACCACACACACACACACACACACACACACACACACACACACACACACACCACACAACACACACACACACAACCACACACACACACACAGACACACACACACACACACACAGACCACACACACACACACACACAGACCACACACACACACACACACATACACGCATACACACACACACACAACCACACACACAACACACACCACAACACACACACACACACACACACACACACACACACACACATCATACAAACAAGCATAATACACACAAGTCTACAACATTAACCCTTTGACTCTCGCACCAGCAAAACTTTTAACCTTTTAACACCCTACCCTATCCACCAGCTTCCTCCAGGAGGAAGTTGGTGGATAAGGTAAGGGAGCCAAAGGGTTTCCACGAAGCTGGTGAATAGGGCGAGGGAGTCAAGGGGTTA
The DNA here is from genome assembly GCA_030674185.1 of Monoplex corrugatus. Classification (NCBI taxonomy): domain Eukaryota; kingdom Metazoa; phylum Mollusca; class Gastropoda; order Littorinimorpha; family Ranellidae; genus Monoplex; species Monoplex corrugatus. The sequence continues at coordinate 5,775,591 of JAPXFY010000029.1, forward strand.
AACAGCTTGCTTTGCTGTCATGGTTGACAAAGTGTGATGCTAACGAACGAACAGGTTGAGGGAGTCAAAGAGTTAAACACTGTTATACGCAGAGTTATAGGCCGGGATGTAAAAATTGTACTTTGAAACTTTTCTAAACAATAATATCAACTACACAGAACAATGGTAAACCGTCACACACAGTAAAAACAGATTTCACATTAAGTCAGATGTGCCTGAGAAAGTGCTGTGCATGTATGTATACGTCTGTCCTCTGAACTCATGCACTAGTGATTGTTCTCCATTTTTGACCCTAAATGTGAAGACCCATTAAGAAAGGAACTGAAGAAAACTTGTTAGGCACACAGACAAACACACTGGCACACAGACAAACACACTGGCACACAGACAAACACACTGGCACACAGACAAACACACTGGCACACAGACAAACACACTGGCACACAGACAAACACACTGGCACACAGACAAACACACTGGCACACAGACAAACACACTGGCACACAGACAAACACACTGGCACACAGACAAACACACTGGCACACAGACAAACACACTGGCATCACAGACAAACACACTGGCACACAGACAAACACACTGGCACACAGACAAACACACTGGCACACAGACAAAACACACTGGCACACAGACAAACACACTGGCACACAGACAAACACACTGGCACACAGACAAACACACTGGCACACAGACAAACACACTGGCACACAGACAAACACACTGGCACACAGACAAACACACTGGCACACAGACAAACACACTGGCACACAGACAAACACACTGGCACACAGACAAACACACTGGCACACAGACAAACACACTGGCACACAGACAAACACACTGGCACACAGACAAACACACTGGCACACAGACAAACACACTGGCACACAACTCTCTTCGATCGGTATGAAACTATTCCCCCACCACCTCCCCCTTTTTTTTAAACAGGAAAGAGATCAAATAAAACGGGACAGATGGAATCCAGAAATAGAGAGTGAGAGAGAGAGAGAGAGAGAGAGAGAGAGAGAAGAGAGAGAGAGAGAAGAGAGAGAGAAAGGAGAGAGAGAGAGAGAGAGAAAGAGAGAGAGAGAAGAGAGAGAGAAGAGAGAGAGAGAAGAAGAGAGAGAGAAAGAGAGAGAGAGAGAGAGAGGAGAGAAGACAGAGAGAGAAGAGAAGAGAGAGAAACGAGAGAGAGAGAGGGAGAGAAAGACAGAGAGAGAATCAGAGACAGAGAGAGAGAACAGAGAGAGAGGGAGAAAGACAGAGAGAGAATCAGAGAGCAGAGAGACAGAGAGAGAAAAGAGAGAGAGGGAGAAAGACGAGAGAGAATAGAGACAGAGAGACAGAGAGAGAAACGAGAGAGAGAGGGAGAAAGACAGAGAGAGAAAGAGACAGAGAGACAGAGAGAGAAACAGAGAGAGAGGGAGAAGAGAAGAGAGAGAATCCAGAGAAGAGAGAAGAGAGAGAAAAAGAGAGAGAAGGAGAGAGAGAGAGAGAGACAGAAGAGAAAAGAAAGAGGAGAGAAGAGAAGAAAGAAGAAAGAAGAGAAAGAGAGAGAAACAGAAGAGAGACAGAGACAGAGAGAAGAGAGAGAGGAATCAGAGAGAGAGAGAGGGGGGGGGAGGAAGAAAAGAGAAGAGAGAATCAGAAAGAGACAGAGAGAATAGAAAGAGAGAGAGAGAGATAGACAGAGAGAGAAGAAGAGAGAGAGAGAGAAGAGAAGAGAGAACAGAGAGGAGAGGAGAGAAAGAGCAGAGAGATCAGAAAGAGACAGAGAGAAAGGAGAAGGAGAAGAGAAGAGAGAGAGAAGAGAAGGAGAGAGAGAGAACAGAGAGAGACAGAGGAGAGGGGGGAGCAGGAGAAGAGACAGAGAGAATCAGAAAGAGGGAGAGGGAGAGAAGAGAAGAGACAGAAGAGAATCAGAAGGAAGAGAGGAGAAAAGAAGAGAGAGAGAGAGGGAGAGGGGAGAAGAAAGAGAAGAGAGGGAAGAAAGAGAGGAGAGGGTAGAAAGAGAAGAGACAGGAGAGAGAGAGGGAGGGGAGAGAAGAGAGACAGAGAGAGGAAGGAGAGACGAGAGAAGACGAGAGAGAACAGAAAGAGAGAGAGAGGGAGAAAGAGACAGAGAGAGAGAGAGAGAAGAGAGAGATCAGAACAGAGAGAAAGAGAGAAGAGAGAATCAGAAAGAGAGAGAGAGAGGAGAGAAGAGAGAACGAGGAGGGAGAGAAAGAGAAGAGAGAGATCAGAAGAGAAGAGAGAAAGAACAGAGAAGAGAAAGAGAGAGAGAGATTCAGAGAGAAGAGAGAGGAGAGAGAGGGAGAGGAGAGAAAGAAAGAGCAGAGAGATAGAAGAGAGGAGAAGAAGAGAAGAGGATAGAGAGGAGAGAACAGAAGAGAGAGAGAATCAGAAGAGACAGAGAGAATCAGAAGAGAAGAGAGAATCAGAACAGAGAGGAGAATCGAGGGAAAGAGGAGAGAGAGAAACAGAAAAGAAGAGAGAATCAGAGAAGAGAAGAGAGAATCAGGACAGAGAGAATCGAGAAGAGGAGAGAGAATCCAGAAGAGAGAGAGAGAGAGGGAGAATCAGAAGAGCAGAGAGAATCAGAAAGAGACAGAGAGAATCAGAAAGAGACAGAGAGAATCAGAAAGAGACAGAGAGAATTCAGAAAGAGACAGAGAGAATCAGAAAGAGAGAGAGAGAATCCAGAAAGAGACAGAGAGAATCAGAAAGAGACAGAGAGAATCAGAAAGAGACAGAGAGAATCAGAAAGAGACAGAGAGAATCAGAAAGAGAGAGAGAATCCGAGGAGAGAGAGAGGGGAGGAAAGAAAGAGACAGAGAGAATCAGAAGAGAGCAGAGAGAATCAGAAAGAGACAGAGAGAATCCAGAAAGAGAGAGAGAGAGGGGGAGGAGAGAGGAGACAGAAGAGACAGAGAGATTCAGAAGAGACAGAGAGAATCCAGACACAGAGAGAGAGAAGAGAGAGAGGGAAAGAGACGAGAGGATCAGAAAGAGACAGAGAGAATCAGAAAGAGACAGAGAGAATCAGAAAGAGAGCAGAGAGAGAGAGAAGAGACAGAGAGAATCCAGAAAGAGACAGAGAGAATCCAGAAAGAGACAGAGAGAATTCAGAAAGAGACAGAGAGAATCAGAAAGAGACAGAGAGAATTCAGAAAGAGACAGAGAGAATTCAGAAAGAGACAGAGAGAATTCAGAAAGAGACAGAGAGAATTCAGAAAGAGACAGAGAGAATTCAGAAAGAGGAACAGAGAGGAAGATTCAGAAAGAGACAGAGAGAATCCAGACACAGAGAGAGAGAGGGGGGGGGGAGAGAAAGAGACAGAGAGAATTCAGAAAGAGACAGAGAGAATCCAGACACAGAGAGAGAGAGAGAATACCGAAACGAATACGAATACAATATGTTTCACTGTCTCCACAGCCGTTTACATGAAACACGGGGGTGGTAGTGAGGGGGGGGGGGTAGGGAGGGGGGGGAGGAGTGGGAGTGGTGGTGGGGGGGGGGTGATACAATGTCCAACGTTTAGCACAAAGGCTGCCCATGACATGGTAACCAGATCCTGACTGTAAGGTAATCAAACGGCATAGGATATATCACTGATAGGCACATATGTCGGCCTGCCACCACTGATGACATGATGAGACGTTCTGACAGGCAGGCAGGCAGTCACAGGCAGGCAGTCACAATCGGTTGTGTGGTTGACATATCACAGGTTTTTGGTTGGTTGGTTGGTTAGTTGGTTGGTTGGGTTGGTTGGGTTGGTTGGTTGGTTGGTTGGTTGGTTGGTTGGTTGGTTGGTTGGTTGGTTGGTTGGTTGGTTGGTTGGTTGGTTGGTTGGTTGGTTGTGTTGGTTGGTGTTGGTTGGTTGGTTGGTTGGTTGGTTGGTTGGTTGGTGTTGGTTGGTTGGTTGGTGGTTGGTTGGTGTGGTTGGTTGGTTGGTTGGGTTGGTTGGTTGGTTGGTTGGTTGGTTTGTTGGTTTGGTTTGGTGGTTGGCTGGTTGGTTGGTTGGTATGGGTTGGTTGGTTGGTCGGGTTGGTTGTTGGTTGGTTGGTTGGGGTTGGTTGGTTGGTTGGTTGGGTTGTGTTGGTGTTGGTTGTGTTTGGTCGGTTGGTTGGTTGGTTGGTTGGTTGTTTGTTGTCGGTCGGTTGGTTGGTTGGTCGGTCGGTCGATCGATTCAGTTGGTTGGTTGTGTTTGTTGTTTGTTGGTCGGTCGGTCGGTTGGTTGGTTGGTTGGTTTTGTTTGTTGGTCGGTCGGTCGGTCGATTGGTCGGTTTTGTCGATCGGTCGGTCGGTTGATTGGTTGGTTGGTTTGGTCGTCGGTCGGTTCGATTTGTTTGTTTGTTTGTGTGTTTGTTCGTTCGTTCTTCAGTTTTGTTTATTTGTTTGTTTGTTTGCTTGCTTGTTTGTTCGTTCATTCGTTCGTTTGTTTTTTCAACAAGTCTAGATGAAGAATATTCACACTCTGTACGTTGGTAAAACATAAAACATTGGAAAAGTAGCTTGTTTGTGAAAGATCCTTTGGAGTAATACAAGCACAACGTTTCGAGCCCAGGCTCTTTGTCAAGTGAATGAAAAGTGGTAAATGAAAGTGATGTGGAAAATAAATTGACGTGGAAAATAAAATGACGTGGAAAATAAAAATGACAGAGCAGTACGGGTGGGGGGTGGGGTGTCTCACCCACATACCGCTCAGTTTTATGGATCTTAAATGTTCCACAAATGAGCGGTATGTCTCACCCACATGTATTGGATGACCGTTTTGTGGAACATTAAATTAAGATCCATGAAACTGAACTACAACAATCCAAAAGGCCAACATTTCAATAGCCCCCAACACAGCTACGTCCATGCACAATTTCAGCAGTGTGGCAAAACACCAGAGACCGACAATACAGAAAATACATGGAGAACTGCATCATCCACCGACTGGGAACAGTCCAGCCAGCGGGCCTGAACAGCCGAACTGCTGACGCTTAGCGGTGCCCGGGCCCTCTCCTTGTCCTACTAATCCCTAGTTTCCCCCTCTTCTCCCCCCCCCACCCCCCACCCGCACCGCTCTCTCGTTTTTATTTTCCACATCATTTTATTTTCCTCGTCATTTTGACTTTCCACGTCACTTTTATTTTCCACGTCATTTTATTTTCCACGTCATTTTTATTTTCCACGTCACTTTCATTTACCACTTTTCATTCACTTGACAAAGAGCCTGGGGCTCGAAACGTTGTGCTTATATTACTCCAAAGGATCTTTCACAAACAAGCTACTTTTCAATGTTTTATGTTCTACCCTAAATATCCAGCGGTCATATTTTGTTTTTAGCTCTGTACGTTGGGTTTGGGAACTGAGATCTTCATGGCTGGGACTGTGTGGCGGAGACTGTTCCTTATCTCTCTCTGTCTTTAGTTGTTTAACAGCAGTCATCGATTCCTGTTAAATGTCAGTACTGCTGACTCGTCGGCAGGTAAGCCTATAATATGTGGTTGTGTTTTAAAGTCACTGCCTGAACTTTCACTGTCTGCCATCAGCACTTCGCTCCTCTCACTGATCGTTCGCTATGTGGTCTCGTTTAGCTCAGTGGTAGAGAGCCATTCTGGTAACTCAAGGGTCGTGCGTTCGACTCCCAGGCGAGCCATGATTTTGTGTGTGTGTGTGTGGGGGGGGGGGTCTGTGTGTATGTGCGTGTGTGTGTGTGTGTGTGTGTCGTGTTGTGTGTGTGTGTGTGTGTGTGTGTGTTGTGTGTTTGTGTGTGTGTGTGTGTGTGTGTGTGTGTGTGTATGTTGTGTGTGTGTGCGTGTGTGTGTGTGTAGTGTGTGTGTGTTGTGTGTGTGTGTGTGGTGTGTGTGTGTGTGTGTGTGTGTGTGTGTGTGTGTGTGTGTGTGTGTGTGTGTGTGTGTGTGTGTGTGTGTGTGTGTGTGTGTGTACAAATGTGTGTGTTTACTATTACTTTTTACTTGTTATTTAGTTATTTATTTATCTTTTTTTTATTCTCGGAAGTGGATGATAGATTGGACGAGCTACAATAAAGGAGACATTATTCTAGTCATGTTGATAGGCAGCAGAGGTTATGTAGTTTGTATTGTACTGAAAGGGGCTTTTTTTGTGATGTAAAAAAAGTGTATACTTAGTGGCTAGTTGTGTTTTCATTCAGTCCCCTTTATTTATTCTATTAAAGATGAGATACACAGATACACATGTCACCACAATACAATTTAGACTGTACCAATGACAAACAGATAAAAAACAAAGAATAAGAGACAAAGCCATAGGCTGGGTAGAACCTCAGGACCTGGCCAGCTCATGAGTTTGTGTGCAGGCTCAAGACTTGTGCCACGATCATTTTGGATCTTCTCCATCACATGGCACCTACGGCGACAATGCATATGGAATTCATTCCCAGCGCCGAGGCGTCATCTTGAGAAAGCGAAACTGAAACTGTTATACACCGTCTGTTATCATCATCATGTGCCCTGCCGCATGGCGTTGGCGACCATGGCCCTCCATATGCATCTATCCCTTGTTGCCGCAAGCGCATCTTCCACCCTCTCTGTCCTCAGCCACCCTTACAAGTCCGTCCAATATTTTCTCCCTGGGTATACCTGGTGTTCTCTTTCCCTCCAGCTTTCCTGTTGTGACCAGGTGCTCCAGTTCCCCTTTCCTCATAAAATGGCCTATAAATGTTGCCTGCCTTTTCCTTTTCTTCCTGTCTGTTACTGATTGTATGGAAACTACAACACACATTGTACACACTGTCGTCTTTTCTCCCCTAATTTAGCAGCGACAGATTTTTAGTTCATTTGACCCTCTGTCTGAAAGCAGGCAGTGAGGTTGACTTTATGCTTTGTCATTGACAGTCAAGGCCTGTCTGTAGTCCTGTGTCGATGAAAACGGGTCATCCATT
>JAPXFY010000029.1:5787522-5790022 GCA_030674185.1 Monoplex corrugatus
AGAAGACAAACCCAGAGACATAGCCATACAACGCATAGCAGCCAGATCCACGGAACCAAGAAACCAAACGTGCATATATATATACATACACAGATATCCTAAAACTATGAAACAAACAACAAAAAAACAACAACAAAAAAACCCACAAAACAACCGACATGGTCAAGCCATTCTAACAATCTCTCTTTTCATATATGCAAATGATTACAAGAAAAATCGAGATTTTTATACTTCTCAAGGTTATTGTGATCTTGAAGAAGTTTCGAAAGAACAACTAAAACTGGACGTGAACATGAGGACAGCGACAGACAGGCGGACACAACAGTGACATCACATTTTACAAAGTGCCAGAAGTTCCAAAGACGTTTGGAAATTTACAGTCTACAGTTTGTTCCGTAGCGGTTTATCGCGCTGCCAATTCCATATGCGCTCCACCCAAATCTGCCAGCAGTTATCTGGCAGACACCTAAGAGCCTGCCTGCATGCACAGTGATTCTAGAGCGTTAACGAGGTCTTGAAACAGGAAGAGGGACGGGGCCTGAGAAACACTGACACCCGCCACTAGAATGATCTGGAGTAGTAACCCTTTGACTCCCTCAGCGTATTCACTAGCAGCCTGCTTTGTCAACCATGGCAACTAAACAAAATTTTAACCCTTTTGACTCCTTCACCCTATAGGAAGCTGGTGGATAGGGTGAGGAAGTCAAAGGGTTAAAGTTTTGCTGGTATTGGATAGGGTGAGGGAGTCAAAGGGTTACATTTTTGCTGGTATTGGATAGGGTGAGGAGTCAAAGGGTTAAATTTTTGCTGGTATTGGATAGGGTGAGGAGTCAAAGGGTTACAGTTTTGCTGGTATTGGATAGGGTGCAGGGGGTCAAAGGGGTAAATTTTTGCTGGTATTGGATAGGGTGCAGGAGTCAAAGGGTTAAATTTTTGCTGGTATTGGATAGGGTGCAGGATCAAAGGGGTTAATTTTGGCTGGTAAATGGATAGGTGCATGGAGTCAAAGTGGTACATTTGCTGGTATTGGATAGGCTTTCAGAGTCAAAGGGGTAAATTTTTGCTGGTATTGGATAGTGTGCAGAGTAAAGGGTTAAATTTTGCTGTATGGATAGGGTGCGCGAGTCAAGGACTTAAATTTTTGCTGGTATGGATAGGGTGCAGAAGTCAAAGGGTTAAATTTTGCTTTGGGATTGGATAGGGGCGGGACAAAGGTTAGGATGGGCAGAGAAAGACATGTGTACACTGGGCCAGGCTTGGGCTCTGCAGTGTACGCTCTGTCAAACAGCCTGCCAACAAGCTGCATTAACCTTCGCTCCCCCCCTCCTATCCACCGACTGTGTAAACTTTACCTTGGCTCCTTCACCTATCCCAGCATCCTGTAGGAGCAGCGGACTGGTGAGGGTCAGTCAAACTCAAGGTAGTTTCGCGTTGCTAGATATGCTGGAATGCGGATGCTGCGGACAGGGCGGATCAAGGGTTAATTCTGTTCACAACCTTTCTCAAAGTGCTGTATTAGATGCTCCCTCCCCCCCCCCCCCCGTTCATTTTTTTCGTCGTGTGACCTTGACCTTGGGGCTGTATTTCTAACTTAGCTGTCGTACTCCATATTCCTAATTTGACAAGTGTTAAAGATCACTAACAGTGACACATTTTGTTTGTTTGGTTGGTTGGTTTGTTTGTTTGTTTGTTTGTTTGGTTGGTTGTTGGTTGGTTGGTTGGTTGGTTGGTTGGTTGGTTTTGTTTGTTTTTCGTCACAGACACACACCTCTCTCCAATCAATATATCAGTCTTTTCCCAGGCTTAATATGAACCAAAACAGAGGAACAAACAAGCACTACAGAAAAGATAGATGGAAGAAGAAAAACAAGAGAGCAAGGGGCCCTCTAAGTGAAATACTCATCTTCTTCAAGCGAATAAAAACACACAAACAAACAAATTACCACAAAAGGTAGGGGGGGGGGGGCAAGAAAAGAAAACGACAGAGAGAGAGAGAGAGAGAAAAAAAAAAAGAGGTCACTCAAAGTAAAAACGAAAACAAAACACAACCTCGTGTTCTTAGGCTCATAACACAAACACAAACAAACAAACAAAACATGCAGGTGGGGGGAAGAAGAAAGAAGAGAAGCCACTGACCGTATGTACCGAAGGCCCAAGTTGACAGGGGCCGGGTGAGCAGAGCACATAGAACTAATCCTTGCAGACCAATCATAGTAGTGGACAGAGGCGACTAGAACCCGTCTTCCTGTCCTCGTCGTCGTCGCCGTTAGCGTCGTGGTGGTGGTGGTGGTAGTGGTGGTGGTGGTGGTAGTGGTGGACGAGAAGAGGCTAAAAATACTCCTGGTCAGCGACGGTGATGATGATGAAGATGATGATGATGAAGATGAAGGTGATGATGATGGTGGTGATGATGATGATGTCAAGATCGCTCCGGTCCTCGTCTGGAGTTCACATTGTGGCCACGGGGCCCTCAGCTGCTCTTGACGTAAGGGTGGGGGTG
>JAPXFY010000029.1:5795022-5797522 GCA_030674185.1 Monoplex corrugatus
TCTGTCGTCTCTCTGTCTCTCTTCTCTGTTTCTGTCTTGTTTCTGCCTCTCTTCTCTCTTCTCTCTCTCTCTGTCTTCTCTCTCTCTCTCTGTCTGTCTGTTCTCTGTCTCTCTGTCTCTGTCACTGTCTCTGTCTCTGCCTCTCTCTCTCTCTGTTCTCTCTCGTCCTGTCTCTCTCTCTGTTCCTCGCTCTCTTCTCTCTCTCTGTCTCTCGTCTCTTCTCTCTCTCCTCTGTCTTGTCTCTGTCTCTGTCTCTCTGTTTCTGTCACTGTCTCGTTTGTTTCTGCCTCTCTCTCTCTCTGCTCTCTCTCCTCTCTCTCTCTCTCTCTCTTCTCTCTCTCTCTGTCTTTGTCTCTGTCTCTGTTTCTGTTTCTGTCACTGTCTTCTGCCTCTCTCCTCTCTCTCTTCTCTCTCTTCTCTCTCTCTCTCTGTCTTGTCTCTGTCTCTGTCTTTCTGTCTCTGTCTCGTTTCTGCCTCTCTCTCTCTCTTCTCTCTCCTCTCTCTCTGTCTCTTCACTGTCTCGTCTTCTCGCTTTTCCTCTCTCTGTCTCTGTCACTGCTCTCTTTTTCTCTCTCCTCTCCTCTCTCTCTCTTGTTTCTGCCCTCTCTCTCTCTGTCTCTGTCTCTCTCTGTTTCTGCTCTGTCTTCTGTGTGTGCGTGTGTGTGTGTGTGTGTGTGTGTGTGTGTGTGTGTGTGTGTGTGTGTGTGTGTGTATGTGTGTGTGTTTCAATTAAATAACTGCATGATTCAGTAAATGTACGGTGTTGGTGTTGTTTGGCTTGTGCGTTTTTTATTTTCTTTATACATATTTTTGTTAGTGCAAGCACTTTGGTTGTCGTTGTGTTTGTTTTGTTTTGTTTCGTTTTGTTTATAAAAAAAATTAAGCGCTATTTATGTTCATTAGTATTGTTATTGTTAGTAAACAAAAATGTGTAGCGATCCAAAGGAAAAGAGACAGACAGACAGACAGAAAGAAACGCCAAATTTCCCTCTCTCGCACGCCCGCTCGCTCGCTTTCTCTCCGTATCTCTCTCTCTCCATACTTCTTCCAGCTATTGGCACTGTCCCTTCGTCCCAACCCTGTCCTCTGTCTCTTCCCCCCCCCTCCCTCCATCTACTCTCCTCCCCTTCTCCCCAACACACACACACACACACGCACACACACGCACACACCACACACACAGCCATTCCTTCACCCATTCTGTCTTTCCTTCCTCTGTTTTTTTTATTTTTCCCTCCAGCCTATTCGATTTTCATACGGTGCGCGCGCGAGGCGTGCGACGACAGAAAGGTGACGTCATACAGTGGCACGCGCCGAGCGCGAACGCGCGCGCTGTCTCGTGACATGACCGAAAACGAGGCTTCGGAGGTCAGGCTCGCGTTCAACTTTTGACAGTTTTGGTATTGCATTCCGTTTGGTTTGGTTTAAAGGTTGGACGTTGGGGGGTGCGGGGAGTCAGCTGTCCTATCTTTAATGTTGTGTGTGTGTGTGTGTGTGTGTGTGTGTGTGTGTGTGTGTGTGTGTGTGTATGAAGAGAGAGAGAAAGAGAGAGATATAGTGGTGTGTGTGTGTGTGTGTGTGTGTGTGTGTGTGTGTGTGGTGTGTGTGTGTGGTGTGGAAAGAGAAAGAGAGATATAGTGTGTGTGTGTGTGTGTGTGTGTGGAGAGAGAGAGAGAGTGTGTGTATGTGTGTGTATGTGTCTGCGTTTGTGTGTAGTGTGTGTGTGAGAGAGATAGTGTGTGTATCTGAGAGAGATAGTGTGAGTGTGTGTGTGTGTGTGTGTGTGTGTGTCTCTCTCTCTCTCTCTCTCTCTCTCTCTCTTCTGTCTGTGTGTCTGTCTGTCTGTGTCTGCGTGCGTGTTTTATTTCGTGTGCGCGTGTGTTTTGTCTTTCATGTCTTTCATGTGTGTGTATGTGTTCTGTCCTTCATTTGTGTGCCTGTGAGTGTTGTTGTTGTTGTTGTTGTGTGTGTTCTATTTTTTATATTGTGTGGTGTGAGCGTTCGCGTGTGTGTGTGTGGTTGTTGTTGTTGTTGTTGTCGTTGTTGTTGTTGTGTATTGTGTGTTCTATTTTTCATATTGTGTGGTGTGTGTGTGTTCGTGTGTGTGTTGTTGTTGTTGTTGTGTGTTGTGTGTTCTATTTTTCATATTGTGTGTGTTCGTGTGTGTGTGTTATTTGTTGTTGTTATTGTGTGTTCTATTTTTCATATTGTGTAGTGTGTGTGTTCGTTGTGTGTGTGTGTTGTTGTTGTTGTTGTTGTTGTTGTTGTGTTCTATTTTTCATATTGTGTGGTGTGTGTGTTCCTGTGTGTGTGTGTGTGTGTGTGTGTTGTGTGTTGTGTGTTGTGTGGTGTGTGTGTGTGTGTGTGTGTGTGTTGTTGTTGTTGTTTATGTGCATGTGTGCATATATATGTCCTGTATATGTATTTCATATATATATATAATGTGTGTGTGTGTGTGTGTGTGTGTGTGTGTGTGTGTGTGTGTGTGTGTTTTCTCTTT
>JAPXFY010000029.1:5802522-5807522 GCA_030674185.1 Monoplex corrugatus
GAATGCAAGTGTTACCGGTCCCAATTAGGAGATCTGATGACACCATTAATTAAGCCTGTGGGAGAAGCTGTACAGGTCTGTGGATGTGCTACAGAAGCTGTACAGGTCTGTGGATGTGCTACAGAAGCTGTACAGGTCTGTGGATGTGCTAGAGAAGCTGTACAGGTCTGTGGGTGTGCTACAGAAGCTGTACAGGTTGTTGATGTGCTACACAAGCTGTACAGGTCTGTAGATGTGCTATAGAAGATGTACAGGTCTATGGATGTGCTACAGAAGCTGTACAGGTCTGTGGATGTGCTACACAAGCTGTACAGGTGTGTGGATATGCTACAGAAGCTGTACAGGTGTGTGGATGTGCTACACAAGCTGTACAGGTCTATGGATGTGCTACAGAAGCTGTACAGGTCTGTGGATGTGCTACACAAGCTGTACAGGTCTGTGGATGTGCTACACAAGCTGTACAGGTCTGTGGGTGTGCTACACAAGCTGTACAGGTGTGTGGATGTGCTATAGAAGATGTACAGGTCTATGGATGTGCTACAGAAGCTGTACAAGTCTGTGGATGTGATACAGAAGCTGTACAGGTGTGTGGGTGTGCTACAGAAGCTGTACAGGTCTGTGGATGTGCTACAGAAGCTGTACAGGTCTGTGGATGTGCTACCGAAGCTGTACAGGTCTGTGGGTGTGCTACAGAAGCTGTACAGGTCTGTGGATGTGCTACACAAGCTGTACAGGTCTGTGGATGTGCTACAGAAGCTGTACAGGTCTGTGGGTGTGCTACAGAAGCTGTACAGGTCTGTGGATGTGCTACAGAAGCTGTACAAGTCTGTGGATGTGATACAGAAGCTGTACAGGTGTGTGGGTGTGCTACAGAAGCTGTACAGGTCTGTGGATGTGCTACAGAAGCTGTACAGGTCTGTGGATGTGCTACCGAAGCTGTACAGGTCTGTGGGTGTGCTACAGAAGCTGTACAGGTCTGTGGATGTGCTACACAAGCTGTACAGGTCTGTGGATGTGCTACAGAAGCTGTACAGGTCTGTGGGTGTGCTACAGAAGCTGTACAGGTCTGTGGATATGCTACAGAAGCTGTACAGGTCTGTGGATGTGCTACAGAAGCTGTACAGGTCTGTGGGTGTGCTACAGAAGCTGTACAGGTCTGTGGATGTGCTATAGAAGCTGTACAAGTCTGTGGGTGTGCTACAGAAGCTGTACAGGTGTGTGGATGTGCTACACAAGCTGTACAGGTCTGTGGATGTGTTACAGAAGCTGTACAGGTCTGAGGATGTGCTACACAACCTGTACAGGTCTGTGGATGTGCTACAGAAGCTGTACAGGTCTGTGGATGTGCTACACAAGCTGTACAGGTCTGTGGATGTGCTACAAAAGCTGTACAGGTCTGTGGATGTGCTAGAGAAGCTGTACAGGTCTGTGGATGTGCTACAAAAGCTGTACAGGTCTGTGGGTGTGCTACAAAAGCTGTACAGGTCTGTGGATGGGATACACAAGCTGTACAGGTCTGTGGATGTGATACACAAACTGTACAGGTCTGTGGATGTGTTACAGAAGCTGTACAGGTCTGTGGATGTGTTGCAGAAGACGACCTGTTTCATATTCGAGACTAAACTCCAATTTCCAAGTGTGACGGTGAACAAGAGGAAGGAGACCTTGAATTTCTTTTGCGTGTGTATGTGTGTGTGTGTGTGTGTGTGTGTGTGTGTGTGTGTGTGTGTGTGTGTGTGTGTGTGTGTGTGTGTGTGTGTGTGTGTGCGTATGTGTGTAAGTGTGTGTGTATGTGTGTGAGTGTGTGTATGTGTATGTGTGTGTCTGTGTGTGTGTGTATGGATGTGTGCGTGCGTGCACGTATGTGTGTGTACACTTTTTTTAACCCTTTCGCTCCTGCACCCCTATCCGCCAGCTGCAAAAACATAACCCTTTGACTCCCTCACCCTGTCCACCAGTTTCCTTGCCGGAAGCTGGCGGAGCCTGCAGGAAGCTGGCGGATAGGGTGAGGGAATAAAAGGGTTAAGGTTTTGCTTTGCTGTCGTGGCTGACAATGCGGGCTGCTGGTGAATAGAGTGAGGGAGTCAAAGGGTTAATGGACGAGGCTATTCTGGGGCTCAGTATCCCGCCCTGATGGCCAGATGTTGGGGGTCGTCATGCTTGTCTATCCCCGTGACCGCAATGTTTCCATACAGGCAGGGTTGACCAGATGATCTCCAGGCCCCCAAAACAGCTGGTTCCAGAACGGAGTCATCTGTAGTCTGACGGTGTGAGTGTTCAAATCTACCACTCGACACTTTCCATGTTTTGTGTTTCTGTTGTTCAGTGTGTTATATTTTTTTCCCAATTTTCTGCGATGCCTTAATAACCACAGGAGATGGAACAGTGTTGTTGTTGTTGTTGTTGTTGGTGGTGGTGGTGGTGGTGGTGGTGGTGGTGGTGTTGTTGGTGGTGGTGGTGGTGGTGGTGGTGGTTTGTTTTGTTTTGTTTTTTGTTTGTTTGCTTTGTTTTGGTTTTGTTTGTTTGTTTGTTTGTTTGTTTGTTTGTTTGTTTGTTTGTTTGTTTGTTTGTTTGTTTTGACAATGCTATGATGATGATGACAATAAGAATGATAATCAAGATGCTATGGAGTTCCATCTAGAATTGAGACTGTGTGACAAGGCTGTGCTCTACACTTGTTATCATGATATATCCAAGCGCCAACCAGGCCTGAGAGACAGAGTAAGAAAGAGGGGCAATGGCAATGAACACACGCACGCGCTCCGTACACTCCATTTTTTCATTCTTACACAACTGAAGTACATTTATAGACATCTGCGGTATTAGTCCAGAGATTTGAACAACACCCTCACTGACGCATCCGTAAAGTGGATGAGACTCGACTGTGTGGTCCCAGTCTTCCCAGTGAGTCCATAGGACACCCAACGCTGGGCAAGAGCCAGTTGGGATCGAAAAATCCCACAATAATTTTGAAAAGACTGATTGGGATTCGAACCCGGTACCCATAAGCTTCCAGTCGGAACCACTAAACCACGGCGACTGGTTCAATGTGGTAGATACTTCGAATGTTCGTCGGTTCGTCATCATCTTCACATCGCTTGCCAGCTGAAAAGGAGGAGTGTTCTGAGCTTACTGTTTTTGTCCTTTGTATCTGCTTCTATGCTAGCTGAATGGGTAGCGCGAGCTGTGTTAGATTTGAGAAGTACAACATGAGAGATAATTCTCAAGAGTTATGTCCTTTGATTAATATCATAAAACTTCTCCCTGCTTCACTCTTATTTCTTTGGCATTATTTTTCGCTTGTTCAGTATGGTACAGGCTTTAGATGTACAATTTAAATTCACTTGCTGAATGTGTGTGTGTGTGTGTAATTGTTGTTATTGTTTGAAGTAACAACTGCGGGGATGGGCTACAGACTACATTTTTGATTAGCTGTGCTGTTGTTTGCTCTAGGTTGACACCAGGATATGTTATGATAATAGTAAGTGTAGAATACAGCACTGTATATTATGATAATAGTAAGTGTAGAGTACAGCCCTCTATGTTATGATAATAGTAAGTGTAGAATACAGCACTGTATGTTATGATAATAGTAAGTGTAGAATACAGCACTGTATATTATGATAATAGTAAGTGTAGAGTACAGCACTGTATATTATGATAATAGTAAGTGTAGAGTACAGCCCTCTATGTTATGATAATAGTAAGTGTAGAGTACAGCCCTCTATGTTATGATAATAGTAAGTGTAGAGTACATCACTGTATGTTATGATAATAGTAAGTGTAGAGTACAGCACTGTATATTATGATAATAGTAAGTGTAGAGTACAGCCCTCTATGTTATGATAATAGTAAGTGTAGAGTACAGCACTGTATGTTATGATAATAGTAAGTGTAGAGTACAGCCCTGTATGTTATGATAATAGTAAGTGTAGAGTACAGCACTGTATATTATGATAATAGTAAGTGTAGAGTACAGCCCTCTATGTTATGATAATAGTAAGTGTAGAGTACAGCTCTGTATGTTATGATAATAGTAAGTGTAGAGTACAGCACTGTATGTTATGATAATAGTATGATAATAGTAAGTGTAGAGTACAGCACTGTATGTTATGATAATAGTATGATAATAGTAAGTGTAGAGTACAGCACTGTATGTTATGATAATAGTATGATAATAGTAAGCGTAGAGTACAGCCCTGTATGTTATGATAATAGTAAGTGTAGAGTACAGCACTGTATGTTATGATAATAGTAAGTGTAGAGTACAGCACTGTATGTTATGATAATAGTATGATAATAGTAAGTGTAGAGTACAGCCCTGTATGTTATGATAATAGTAAGTGTAGAGTACAGCTCTGTATGTTATGATAATAGTAAGTGTAGAGTACAGCACTGTATGTTATGATAATAGTATGATAATAGTAAGTGTAGAGTACAGCCCTGTATATTATGATAATAGTAAGTGTAGAGTACAGCTCTGTATGTTATGATAATAGTAAGTGTAGAGTACAGCCCTGTATGTTATGATAATAGTAAGTGTAGAGTACAGCCCTGTATGTTATGATAATAGTAAGTGTAGAGTACAGCACTGTATGTTATAATAATAGTAAGTGTAGAGTACAGCACTGTATGTTATGATAATAGTAAGTGTACAGTACAGCACTGTATGTTATAATAATAGTAAGTGTAGAGTACAGCACTGTATGTTATGATAATAGTAAGTGTAGAGTACAGCACTGTATGTTATGATAATAGTATGATAATAGTAAGTGTAGAGTACAGCACTGTATGTTATGATAATAGTATGATAATAGTAAGTGTAGAGTACAGCCCTGTATGTTATGATAATAGTATGATAATAGTAAGTGTAGAGTACAGCACTGTATGTTATGATAATAGTAAGTGTAGAGTACAGCACTGTATGTTATGATAATAGTATGATAATAGTAAGTGTAGAGTACATCACTGTATGTTATGATAATAGTAAGTGTAGAGTA
>JAPXFY010000029.1:5820022-5827522 GCA_030674185.1 Monoplex corrugatus
TTCTGGGTGTCTTTGTATATACATACTTGTGTACTTCATGTATGTATCACTGACAACAGATCATGCACAGACAAGGGGGGGGGGGGGGGAGAAAAAGATTTTAAGTAGATTATGCTCAGACAGGGGGAATAAAGGAAAAATATTTCAAGTACTTTTACCTCTACTACTTTCCCCTGGTCTCTACCCACCCCCATCCCCACCCCCTTTTCTGCCCAACCCATCCACACTATCACCATGTTTACTTTTCTCCCCTCCCTCCCCATTCTTCTCTCCCCCCCCCCACCTCCCCCGTCCCTTCCCATTTGTTACCATATGTCCCGTTGTTCTCCCTCACCCTCTTCTGCTCCCAAACAACCCCATCCACACTATCACCATGTTTACTTCCCTCCCCCACTCCTTCCTCCCCATCCCAATTCCTTTTCTCCTCTCTCCCTTCCCCCCCCTCCCCTACTCGTTATCATCTGTCCTTCTGCTCTCCCCCCACCACCACCCTGTCCACCCCACTGTAGGAAGCTCTTGTCTCTTCGACAAGGGTAGAGATAAAACGACAGGCGTGGACACGTGGGTTTTCGTTCGATCGTTTTGTTTTGCTTTGTTGTTGGTGTTGTTGGTGGTGTTGTTGTTGTTGTGGTGGTGGTGGTGGTGTTGCTGTTGTTGTTGTTTGCTTTCTGTTGTTGTTTGCTTTGTTGTTGTTGTTGTTGTATTTGTTGTTGTTGTTTGCTTTGTTTTGTTGTTGTTGTTGTTGTTGTTGTTGTTGTTGTTGGTTGGTTGGTTGGTTGGTTGGTTGGTTGGTTGGTTGGTTGGTCGGTCGGTCGGTCGGTCGTTCGTTCGTTCTTCCTTCCTTCCTTCCTTTCCTTCGTTTGTTTTTTCTTTCTTTCGTTCGTGCGTGTTCGTTCGTTCGTTCGTTCGTTCGTTCGTTCGTTTGTTTGTTTGTTCGATTGTTCGTTTATTTGTCTGTTCGTTCGTTTGTTTGTTCTTTCGTTCGTTTGTTTGTTTCTTTGTTTGTTTGTTCGTTCATTCATTCGTTCGTTCGTTTGTTCGTTCGTTTGTTTGTTCGTTCGTTTGTTCGTTCCTTTGGTTGTTTGTTTGTGTACGTGTTGGTATAACTTCAGTGTCAGGTTCCAACAGTGGTGGAGGGCGGAGTGGGCTCCCTTTCCAAGCTGTCTGGTGTAACATATGTCTGTGATTTATCTACAGTGATGTTCTTCACTACAGCTTGTAGGCGTTGACACACTTCCCTTCACCAAGTCCACGCGTCCTTTTTCCCTTGCACAAGAATGTTGCCAGTTATAAAATAAACATGCGCTACAACATTTTCTTGTTGATGCGGACTGCTGGGGGGGGGGGGGGGGAGGGGGAGGGGAAGGCCTGTGGGAAAGTGTTGATCAATATACAGAGGCCATTAGTGTCTGTGTACGACCTATATTTCAGTGACCTACAACTCGTAGACCCCACGTCTACCTGGACACGTTTTGTCATCTGTCCGGTGGGTGTCAAAACTTTGAGAGGTGTGTGTGTGTGTGTGTGTGTGTGTGTGTGTGTGTGTGTGTGTGTGTGTGTGTGTGTGTGTGTGTTGTGGTGTGTGTGTGTTGTGTGGTTGTTTTGTTGTGTTGTGTTTTATGTGTGTGTGTGTGTGTGTGTGTTGTGTGTGTGTGTGTGTGTGTGGTTGTGTGTGTGTGGGGGGGGGGTCATCATTCATATACCTGTGTCTCAGAGCTTGCTGGCCAGTCTGGGAGAGAGTCTGCCAAGCATGAGAACGTGACCTCATTTCAGTCCCTGCTAGTTTCAATTGTTTCATTCCAAAATATTTACATGTAAATTTGAGTATGTGTGACCACAGACGGAGACAGGGAGAGAAAGAGAGAGAGATAGACACAGAGAGAAAGAGAAAGAGAGACAGACAGACAGAGAGAGACAGAGCGGGGGAGATGGTCAGAGATGGATAAAGTACAAGTGTGAGACAATGTTATCAATGTTATGTAGAACACATGATTATTGGGGGTGGGGATGGGTGGGTGGGGGGAGTACGTTGAAAGATAATGATATTGATAATGATAATCACAATTAACTCTTTCGCTCCCGCACCCTGTCCACCAACATCATGCATCGTCAACCACGCGAGCAGAGCAAAAACTTAACCCTTTGACTCCTTAACCCTTTCCACCAGCTTCCTGGGAGCCAAAAGGTTAAATTTTTGCAGTTGATGGATAGGGAACAGGAGACAAAGGGTTAAAGATAAAAGCACCTATTTATGTTTTATTTAATCTTTTAACGTATCTAAAAGCGAGTGTTTGCATAAAGAAAAGTAAGCAAAATATACATAACTATCAATTAGGACCTATTATTAACGTTTTAACAAATACACAGTCGATGATAAACAAACAAACAGACAAACAAACTAGGAAATACACACTCCATGATGTACAAACAGAGTTACAAATTAACAAACACACACAGGATGATAAACAAACAGACTAACAAACTAACAAACACACACAGAATGATAAACAAACAGACTAACAAACTAGCGAACACACACAGGATGATAAACAAACAGACAAACAAACTAGCGAACACACACAGGATGATAAACAAACAGACAAACAAACTAGCGAACACACACAGGATGATAAACAAACAGACTAACAAACTAACAAACACACACAGGATGATAAACAAACAGACTAACAAACTAACAAACACACACAGAATGATAAACAAACAGACTAACAAACTAGCGAACACACACAGGATGATAAACAAACAGACAAACAAACTAGCGAACACACACAGGATGATAAACAAACAGACTAACAAACTAGCGAACACACACAGAATGATAAACAAACAGACTAACAAACTAGCAAGCAGACAGTATCCAGAATAACAGAAAAATAACAGCAGAAGGCGTATTTTATGATAACAAAACAAGACAGGCGCGACATTTCAGCCAAATGCTCTTTGTCAAGCGTAAACAAAACACAACATAGGATGTATACACGAAATGTAGAAGAAAAACAGCGAGACTTCCCTGATGAACTGGAGAAAATGACAACGATTGCAACATTCGAACAAACAAATAAAAAAAGAAAATTCGTCAGAAGAACATTTGTAGAGGTGACAATGTATTAATAACACAAATAAGGAAAGTAAAGTTCGTTAGAAATTCATCTGTAGACGTAACGATGTATGATGTATTACTAGCACAAACAAGGAAAAGAAAATTCGTGAGGAGTACATCTGTGGATGTAACGATGTATTATTAGCACAAACAAGGAAAAGAAAATTTGTAGAGGTAACGTTGTATTAATAGCACAAATACGGAAAAGAAAATTCGTTACAAGTACATTTATAGAGGTAACGTTGTATTAATAGCACAAATACGGAAAAGAAAATTCGTTACAAGTACATTTATAGAGATAACGTTGTATTGATAGCACAAATACGGAAAGAAAATTCATTACAAGTACATTTATAGAGATAACGTTGTATTAACAGCACAAATACGGAAAGAAAAGTCGTTAGAAATACATTTATAGAGGTAACATTGTATTAACAGCACAAATACGGAAAGAAAAGTCGTTAGAAATACATCTGTAGGTGTAACGATGTATTACAAGCACAAATAAGGAAAATGAAGTTCGTTAGAAATACATCTGTAGATGTAACGATGTATTACTAGCACAAATGAGGAAAATAAAGTAAGTTAGAAATAAATCTGTAGATGTAACGATGTATTACTAGCAAAAATTAGAAAATAAAGTTCGTTAGAAATACGTCTGTAGATGTAACGATGTATTACTAGCACAAATAAGGAAGAGAACATTCGTTACAAGTACACCTGCAGATGTAACGATGTACACGTATTACTAGCACAAATAAGGAAAAGAAAATATGTTAGAAGTACATCTGTGGATGTAACGATGTATTACTAGCACAAATAAGGAAAATAAAATTCGTTAGAAATATGTCTGTGGATGTAACGATGTATAAAAAGCTAAATCTAAAAAGACAGGATGAACAAAAATAATTACTGCAGTCTGTGACTGGAAGACAGGATGAACAAAAATAATTACTGCAGTCTGTGTCTGGAAGACAGGATGAACAAAAATAATTACTGCAGTCTGTGTCTGGAAGACAGGATGAACAAAAATAATTACTGCAGTCTGTGTCTGGAAGACAGGATGAACAAAAATAATTACTGCAGTCTGTGACTGGAAGACAGGATGAACAAAAATAATTACTGCAGTCTGTGACTGGAAGACAGGATGAACAAAAATAATTACTGCAGTCTGTGTCTGGAAGACAGGATGAACAAAAATAATTACTGCAGTCTATGTCTGGAAGACAGGATGAACAAAAATAATTACTGCAGTCTGTGTCTGGAAGACAGGATGAACAAAAATAATTACTGCAGTCTGTGACTGGAAGACAGGATGAACAAAGATGATTACTGCAGTCTGTGTCCGGAATGGTGTTGCACATGAAATCACACCTGTACTGTAAAGTAAGTTACTGAGTGTTACACTGGAGTTTCACTCACACAAATCATCGAATGTCACACTGGGGCTGGATCAGAGTAATAATTATATCAAATTACATCAACACACATTTTGGCTCTGTTAAAACTGATGATGGAACCTGCTCCAAAGACATCGAAATAAGAATTTTGGAATGGCAAAACAAAAAATGGTCCAATTCAACAAGATCTGAAAAGACAGATTAAATCAACACACATTATTGAAAAGTGCTAAATATCGAAGGCAAAGACACTGAAAACAACCATGATATCACAATTAACAAAGTTCGCTTTAGAAAATGTTAAGGACTTCAAATATCTTGGTTCTGCAAAAACTGATGATGGTGTCTGCTCCAAAGACATCCAAATAAGAATTGGAATGGCAAAGCAAAACATGGTCTAACTCAACAACATCTGGAAAGACAGAGGCATACCAAAATGGCCTGAAAGTTAGACTTCCAAAATGTTTGATCTGGCCAGTCATGATTTATGACTGTGAAGCCTGGACTATTAGAAAAGCTGATTGCAGAAGAATTGAGGCAGCAGAAATGTGGTTTTATCCGAGACTACTACGTGTCAAATGGACAGACAGAAGAACTAATGAAAGTGTCCTGGAAGAACTTGAAACCACCAGAAAACTACTAGAAGACATCAAGAAGAGAAGACTAAAATACATTGGCCATGTGTCACGCAACAAGAACACGGACATTATGGCAACCATCTTTCAAATAAAAACAGTGGCAAAAAGGAAGAGTGGCAGACCTCCAATCTCATACATCAGAGAACATAACCATCGTCATCATCATCATCAGGTGCCTTGCCGCATGGTGTTGGCGATTATGGACTTCCATCTGTCTCTATCATTTGTTGCCTCAAGCATCTCTTCCACCCTCCTTGTCCCCAGCCTCAGTGGCCTAAATATTCAAGAAATTGTCCACAAAATCAAGACAGAGTGGCCAGGAGGGAGATGGTGGTGTCCAGAAGTACAGCGGCCAACACCGAACCTGGTGGAAGCCGACAGGTGAGACACATTATGGAGTTTTGGGTTTGGAGTTTGTTCAAAGGAGATTCATCGCACTCGAACAATTCCATATGTTCTACACCCACAATCCTCAGCAAGTATCTGGCAGACTTCCCGAGCCACACAAAACAATACGCTGGCAAGGAATTTAATACAACCAATACTGTTGTACGGTTGCGAGGCGTGGACAGTCAACAAGCAAAGACAGAACAAGATTGAGGCAGCCGAGATGTGGTTTCTGAGAAGAATGTTGAGAGTTCCATGGACAGCAATGAAAACAAACGAGACAGTCTTGATGGAGGCAGACACAAGTAGATAATTCATAAGGAAGATTAGGAAAAGAAAGGCAACATTTATAGGCCATTTTATGAGGAAAGGGGATTTGGAGCACCTGATCACAACGGGAAAGCTGGAGAGAAAGAGAGCACCGGGTAGACCCAGGGAGAAGATACTAGACGGACTTGCAGAGTGGCTGGGGACAAGGAGGGTGGAAGAGATGCTTGAGGCAACAAGTGATAGAGACAGATGGAAGTCCATGATTGCCAAGGCCATGCGGCAAGGCACCTAATTATGATGATAATGACTATGATGGGAGAGGGAGAGACCGTTGAAACATTAAGCTGACACTATCAGAATGACAGAAACATTAACCCTTGGACTCCCGCACCCAGTGTCTACCGGCATCCCGTATTGTCAATCATGCTAGCCAAGCAAAAACTTAACCCTTTGACTCTCTCACCCTATCCACCAGTTTCCTGCAGGATGGGCAGCGAACAGGTGAATGTTTGATGTTGCGGGCTGGGACTGAACTCGAGATATCAGTTCTTGAGTTCACAATTTTATATCAAAAGAACCAACCAATCCGCAAACTAAAAAGAAAAAGTCAAGAAGGCAATATCAACAGAAAATATGATGTCTTTGATTTATCTTTACATTTATATGACATATAGATATGACATGTGTGTGTTACTGTAAATGTATCAGTGCAAATATCACACATCTTTAGATATATATAAACATGACATGTGTGTGTTACTGTAAATATATCAGTGCAAATATCACACACCTTTAGATATATATAAACATGACATGTATGTGTTACTGTAAAATTACCAGCGCAAATATCACACATCACCGACTGACTTTTTTCACTGTTTGCCTGTTTGTATTGAACAAAGTGTGTGTTAACCTACACCATCACAGATCACACATAACACACAGTGGACATTGAACAAAGTGTGTGTTAATTTACACCATCACAGATCACATATAACAGCCAGTGGACATTGAACAAAGTGTGTGTTAACCTACACCATCACAGATCACACATAACAGACAGTGGACATTGAACAAAGTGTGTGTTAACTTACACCATCACAGATCACACATAACAGACAGTGGACATTGAACAAAGTGTGTGTTAACCTACACCTTCACAGATCACACATACAGACAGTGGACATTGAACAAAGTGTGTGTTAACCTACACCATCACAGATCACACATAACAGGCAGTGGACATTGAACAAAGTGTGTGTTAACCTACACCATCACAGATCACACATAACAGACAGTGGACAGCGACTGGTCAATCACAGGACACCACCGTAAAGTAAAACGCCGATAAGTCATGTTGATGGAACGTAGCCAGGACAGAAGACAAGCCAGAGTCCATGCAGCAGGTTATGATGTAATTCGCACGGACACTGACCTCGTTTCACTGGACACGTTATGGTATATTCCACACTGACACTCATCATCATCATTATGTGCCCTGCCGCATGGCGTTGGCGATCATGACCCTCTCCATATGCATCTATCCCTGTCGCTGCAAGTATATCTTCCACCCTCTCTGTCCTCAGCCACCCTGCAAGTCCATCCAATATTTTCTCCCTGGGTCTACCTGGTGTTCTCTTTCCCTCCAGCTTTCCTGTTGTGACCAGGTGTTCTAATTCCCCTT
>JAPXFY010000029.1:5845022-5855022 GCA_030674185.1 Monoplex corrugatus
CTGTCAACATCATCACTACAAGGACACTGAACCAACAACTGTCAACATCATCACTACAAGGACACTGAATCAACAGCTGTCAACATCATCACTACAAGGACACTGAACCAACAACTGTCAACATCATCACTACAAGGACACTGAACCAACAACTGTCAACATCATCACTACAAGGACACTGAACCAACAACTGTCAACATCATCACTACAAGGACACTGAACCAACAACTGTCAACATCATCACTACAAGGACACTGAACCAACAACTGTCAACATCATCACTACAAGGACACTGAACCAACAACTGTCAACATCATCACTACAAGGACACTGAACCAACAACTGTCAACATCATCACTACAAGGACACTGAACCAACAGCTGTCAACATCATCACTACAAGGACACTGAATCAACAGCTGTCAACATCATCACTACACATCATCACTACAAGGACACTGAACCAACAACTGTCACTGTCAACATCATCACTACAAGGACACTGAACCAACAACTGTCTACATCATCACTACAAGGACACTGAACTAACAGCTGTCTACATCATCACTACAAGGACACTGAACCAACAGCTGTCACTGTCAACATCATCACTACAAGGACACTGAACCAACAACTGTCACTGTCTACATCATCACTACAAGGACACTGAACCAACAACTGTCACTGTCAACATCATCACTACAAGGACACTGAACCAACAGATGTCACTGTCAACATCATCACTACAAGGACACTGAACCAACAACTGTCACTGTCTACATCATCACTACAAGGACACTGAACCAACAACTGTCACTGTCAACATCATCACTACAAGGACACTGAACCAACAACTGTCACTGTCTACATCATCACTACAAGGACACTGAACCAACAGCTGTCTACATCATCACTACAAGGACACTGAACCAACAGCTGTCACTGTCTACATCATCACTACAAGGACACTGAACCAACAGCTGTCACTGTCTACATCATCACTACAAGGACACTGAACCAACAACTGTCACTGTCTACATCATCACTACAAGGACACTGAACCAACAACTGTCACTGTCTACATAATCACTACAAGGACACTGAACCAACAGATGTCACTGTCTACATAATCACTACAAGGACACTGAACCAACAACTGTCATTGTCAACATCATCACTACAAGGACACTGAACCAACAGCTGTCACTGTCAACATCATCACTACAAGGACACTGAACCAACAGCTGTCACTGTCTACATAATCACTACAAGGACACTGAACCAACAACTGTCAACATCATCACTACAAGGACACTGAACCAACACTGTCACTGTCACATCACACTACAAGGACACTGAACCAACAACTGTCACTCAACATCATCACTACAAGGACACTGAACCAACAACTGTCACACATCATCACTACAAGGACACTGAACCAACAACTGCACTGTCAACATCATCACTACAAGGACACTGAACCAACAACTGTCAACATCTCACTACAAGGACACTGAACCAACAACTGTCATACATCATCACTACAAGGACACTGAACCAACAGCTGTCAACATCATCACTACAAGGACACTGAACCAACAACTGTCACATCATCACTACAAGGACACTGAACCAACAACCTGTCAACATCATCACTACAAGGACACTGACAACAGCTGTCAACATCATCACTACAAGGACACTGAACCAACAGCTGTCACATCATCACTACAAGGACACTGAACCAAGTCACTGTCAACATCATCACTACAAGGACACTGAACAACAACTACGTCTACATCATCACTACAAGGACACTGAACCAACAACTGTCACTGTCACATCATCACTACAAGGACACTGAACCAACAACTGTCACTGCTCATCACTACAAGGACACTGAACAACACACTGTCACTCACACTACAAGGACACTGAACCAACAGCTGTCACATCATCCTACAAGGACACTGAACAACAGTGTCACATCACACTACAAGGACACTGAACCAACAACTGTCACTGTCTACATCATCACTACAAGGACACTGAACCAACATGTCACTGTCAACATCATCACTACAAGGACACTGAACAACAAGCTGTCACATCATCACTACAAGGACACTGAACACAGCTGTCAACATCACACTACAAGGACACTGAACCAACAACTGTCACTGTCAACATCATCACTACAAGGACACTGAACCAACACTGTCAACATCATCACTACAAGGACACTGAACCAACAAGCTGTCACTGTCTACATCATCACTACAAGGACATGAACCAACAGCTGTCAACATCATCACTACAAGGACACTGAACCAACAGTGTCACTGTCTACATCATCACTACAAGGACACTGAACCAACAACTGTCACTGTCACATCATCACTACAAGGACACTGAACCAACAACTGTCTACATCATCACTACAAGGACACTGAATCAACAGACTGTCACGACATCATCACTACAAGGACACTGAACCAACAATGTCACTGTCACATCATCACTACAAGGACACTGAACCAACAGCTGTCATACATCATCACTACAAGGACACTGAACCAAACAGATCACTGTCAACATCATCACTACAAGGACACTGAACCAACAGCTGTCACTGTCACATCTACTACAAGGACACTGAATCAACAACTACTGTCAACATCATCACTACAAGGACACTGAATCAACAACTGTCAACATCATCACTACAAGGACACTGAACCAACAACTGTCACTGTACATCATCACTACAAGGACACTGAACCAACACTGTCAACATCATCACTACAAGGACACTGAACAACAACTGTCTACATCATCACTACAAGGACACTGAACCAACAACTGTCACTGTACATCAATCACTACAAGGACACTGAACCAACAGCTGTCAACATCATCACTACAAGGACACTGAACCAACAACTGTCACTGTACCATCACTACAAGGACACTGAACCAACAGCTGTCACAGTCATCACTACAAGGACACTGAACCAAAACTGTCACTGTCATCACTACAAGGACACTGAACCAACAACTGTCACTGTCATCCTGTCAGTTACATCACACAACCTAGCGCCTGGTTAGTCACCATACAAAATGATGAATGGACAATCAGACACAGTCACTCACTGGACACATATTTACTGGACAGTCATTCACTAGACACATATTTACTGGACAGTCACTCACTGTAGAACCGTTGACTGCACCATGTGCTCAGCTTGAAAGACTGGAACCACACAGTCGACTATCATCCTGTTCACAGATATATGTTTGAGTGCCTCAGGTTCTATCGCCCTTTACGGCCTGTCCTCATGGTGACCTGTGTTTCAAAAGTTTTCCTACCATTTCCATCCCTGTGGCAACGTCACATCAATGTAAGTGATGCTGTTACTGGAGGGAGGTGGTGGCAGTCTTGGCACCAGAGGAATACCCACTAGTGCTGGTTTCCAGTTAAGCTGTTAGTGTCAACATGCAGACACTGTTCACACTATGCTGAATCACACCTCCATGGAAGTGATCTTGCAGTGTTCTTTGTTGTTGGCACATATAGCAAGCTACTTGGACTTCAGCTTTGCCTGAATAAATCCTGAGTGTGGTGGTGATCCTGAGTTAGTGAAGATCTGCTGTCACATATCAATGGAAAACAAGGCAGGAATGACATTTGAAAAGAACTGAATTAAAAGGCAGTGTAAAAATCTACACTAAGTAAACAATAAACGAAACTCACTTGAAAAATGGCTGTTACTTCCCTAGTTTCTGTTTCAACAAGAAATGAAATTAATTAATCGCAAACACACGGGAAGGCCAACTGATGTTGACAAAGTACTTTTGAGAGCGCTGACCAGGCAGTGCAACTCATGTCGTGTCCATGGTAACGTCACTTTGAAGTATTCCGTAGTGCCAGGCCGGTGTCGGGGGACAGGTGATCCCCTGCATAATTAGTGATGCACTCTCACCTAGACAAAACTGAACAACCATGTGGTTTTTCTGCGTTCCTGTGTTCGGTCTAGAACTATTCCAAAGGGTTTTCAACTGAAATGCCCCATCAACAAACAAGATCACCAGCTACTTACAAAAGCATAAACGATCCTCCAACAAACAGCATTCAAATTGATGTCGAAGACAATCCGCGCATACGTGCACCGCATCAAACAAGCTTCTTACCAAATAGATCACATGAGATCCCAACTTCGCACTCTGACAACCCACCAGACTTCAAACTTCATTATTTCCACAGTCAGAGAAGCCAACAAAAATCTTACCAAATAGATCACATGAGATCCCAACTTCGCACTCTGACAACCCACCAGACTTCAAACTTCATTATTTCCACAGTCAGAGAAGCCAACAAAAATCTTACCAAATAGATCACATGAGATCCCAACTTCGCACTCTGACAACCCACCAGACTTCAAACTTCATTATTTCCACAGTCAGAGAAGCCAACAAAAATCTTACCAAATAGATCACATGAGATCCCAACTTCGCACTCTGACAACCCACCAGACTTCAAACTTCATTATTTCCACAGTCAGAGAAGCCAACAAAAATCTTACCAAATAGATCACATGAGATCCCAACTTCGCACTCTGACAACCCACCAGACTTCAAACTTCATTATTTCCACGTCAGAGAAGCCAACAAAAATCTTACCAAATAGATCACATGAGATCCCAACTTCGCACTCTGACAACCCACCAGACTTCAAACTTCATTATTTCCACCGTCAGAGAAGCCAACAAAAATCTTACCAAATAGATCACATCAGATCCCAACTTCGCACTCTGACAACCCACCAGACTTCAAACTTCATTATTTCCACGTCAGAGAAGCCAACAAATAATATCTATACCAAAATAGATCAATGAGATCAACTTCGCAACTTGACAACCCAACCAGACTTCAACTCATTATTCGTCCACCGTCAGAGAACCAACAAAAATCTTACCCAAATAGATCACATGAATCCACTTCGCACTCTGACAACCACCAACTTCAAACTTCATTATTTCCACAGTTCAGAGAAGCCTAACAAAATCTTACCAAATAACACAATGGAGATCCAACGTTCGCACTTGACAACCACCAGGGCTTCAAACTTCTGATTTCCCGTCAGAGAAGCAACAAAAAATTTCAATAGATAACATGAGATCCAACTTGCACTCTGCAACCGTACAGACTTCAAACTCATTAATTCCACGTCAGAGAAGCCCAACAACAATCTTCCAAAAGAATCACATGAATTTCCATTTGCACTCTGACAACCCACAGACTTCAAACTCATTATTTCCACAGCAGAGAGCAAACAAAAATCTTACCAAAATAGATCTCACAGAGATCCAACTTCGCACTGTCGACAACCCACCAGGACTTAAAAACGTTATTATTTCCTACAGTCAGAGAGCCAAAAAAAATCTTACCAAAAACCATAAATCCCAACTCGCACTTGGCAACCCCCAGACTTCAAACTCATTATTCCACAGTCAAAGAAGCCAACTATAAATCTTACCAAATAGATCTCATGAGATCCACTTCGCACTCTGACAACCACCAGACTTCAAACTTCTTTATTTCCACAGTCAGAGAAGCCAAAACAAATCCTTACCATAGTCACTGAGATCCAACTTCGCCATCTGACAACCCACCAGACTCAAACTTCATTATTTACCACAGTCAGGGGGACGCCAACAAAAATTTACCTAATAGATCCACATGAGATCCCAACTTCGCTACTCTGACACCCACTTCAAACTTCATTATTTCCACCGTCAGAGAAGCCAACAAAATCTTACCAAAAAGATCACATGAGATCCCAACTTCGCACTCTGACAACCCACCAGACTTCAAACTTCATTATTTCCACAGTCAGAGAAGCCAACAAAAATCTTACCAAATAGATCACATGAGATCCCAACTTCGCACTCTGACAACCCACCAGACTTCAAACTTCATTATTTCCACAGTCAGAGAAGCCAACAAAAATCTTACCAAATAGATCACATGAGATCCCAACTTCGCACTCTGACAACCCACCAGACTTCAAACTTCATTATTTCCACAGTCAGAGAAGCCAACAAAAATCTTACCAAATAGATCACATGAGATCCCAACTTCGCACTCTGACAACCCACCAGACTTCAAACTTCATTATTTCCACAGTCAGAGAAGCCAACAAAAATCTTACCAAATAGATCACATGAGATCCCAACTTCGCACTCTGACAACCCACCAGACTTCAAACTTCATTATTTCCACAGTCAGAGAAGCCAACAAAAATCTTACCAAATAGATCACATGAGATCCCAACTTCGCACTCTGACAACCCACCAGACTTCAAACTTCATTATTTCCACCGTCAGAGAAGCCAACAAAAATCTTACCAAAAAGATCACATGAGATCCCAACTTCGCACTCTGACAACCCACCAGACTTCAAACTTCATTATTTCCACAGTCAGAGAAGCCAACAAAAAATCTTACCAAATAGATCACATGAGATCCCAACTTCGCACTCTGACAACCCACCAGACTTCAAACTTCATTATTTCCACAGTCAGAGAAGCCAACAAAAATCTTACCAAATAGATCACATGAGATCCCAACTTCGCACTCTGACAACCCACCAGACTTCAAACTTCATTATTTCCACAGTCAGAGAAGCCAACAAAAATCTTACCAAATAGATCACATGAGATCCCAACTTCGCACTCTGACAACCCACCAGACTTCAAACTTCATTATTTCCACAGTCAGAGAAGCCAACAAAAATCTTACCAAATAGATCACATGAGATCCCAACTTCGCACTCTGACAACCCACCAGACTTCAAACTTCATTATTTCCACAGTCAGAGAAGCCAACAAAAATCTTACCAAATAGATCACATGAGATCCCAACTTCGCACTCTGACAACCCACCAGACTTCAAACTTCATTATTTCCACAGTCAGAGAAGCCAACAAAAATCTTACCAAATAGATCACATGAGATCCCAACTTCGCACTCTGACAACCCACCAGACTTCAAACTTCATTATTTCCACAGTCAGAGAAGCCAACAAAAATCTTACCAAATAGATCACATGAGATCCCAACTTCGCACTCTGACAACCCACCAGACTTCAAACTTCATTATTTCCACAGTCAGAGAAGCCAACAAAAATCTTACCAAATAGATCACATGAGATCCCAACTTCGCACTCTGACAACCCACCAGACTTCAAACTTCATTATTTCCACAGTCAGAGAAGCCAACAAAAATCTTACCAAATAGATCACATGAGATCCCAACTTCGCACTCTGACAACCCACCAGACTTCAAACTTCATTATTTCCACCGTCAGAGAAGCCAACAAAAATCTTACCAAAAAGATCACATGAGATCCCAACTTCGCACTCTGACAACCCACCAGACTTCAAACTTCATTATTTCCACAGTCAGAGAAGCCAACAAAAATCTTACCAAATAGATCACATGAGATCCCAACTTCGCACTCTGACAACCCACCAGACTTCAAACTTCATTATTTCCACAGTCAGAGAAGCCAACAAAAATCTTACCAAATAGATCACATGAGATCCCAACTTCGCACTCTGACAACCCACCAGACTTCAAACTTCATTATTTCCACAGTCAGAGAAGCCAACAAAAATCTTACCAAATAGATCACATGAGATCCCAACTTCGCACTCTGACAACCCACCAGACTTCAAACTTCATTATTTCCACAGTCAGAGAAGCCAACAAAAATCTTACCAAATAGATCACATGAGATCCCAACTTCGCACTCTGACAACCCACCAGACTTCAAACTTCATTATTTCCACAGTCAGAGAAGCCAACAAAAATCTTACCAAATAGATCACATGAGATCCCAACTTCGCACTCTGACAACCCACCAGACTTCAAACTTCATTATTTCCACCGTCAGAGAAGCCAACAAAAATCTTACCAAAAAGATCACATGAGATCCCAACTTCGCACTCTGACAACCCACCAGACTTCAAACTTCATTATTTCCACAGTCAGAGAAGCCAACAAAAATCTTACCAAATAGATCACATGAGATCCCAACTTCGCACTCTGACAACCCACCAGACTTCAAACTTCATTATTTCCACAGTCAGAGAAGCCAACAAAAATCTTACCAAATAAATCACATGACATCCCAACTTCGCACTCTGACAACCCACCAGACTTCAAACTTCATTATTTCCACAGTCAGAGAAGCCAACAAAAATCTTACCAAATAGATCACATGACATCCCAACTTCGCACTCTGACAACCCACCAGACTTCAAACTTCATTATTTCCACAGTCAGAGAAGCCAACAAAAATCTTACCAAATAGATCACATGACATCCCAACTTCGCACTCTGACAACCCACCAGACTTCAAACTTCATTATTTCCACAGTCAGAGAAGCCAACAAAAATCTTACCAAATAGATCACATGAGATCCCAACTTCGCACTCTGACAACCCACCAGACTTCAAACTTCATTATTTCCACAGTCAGAGAAGCCAACAAAAATCTTACCAAATAGATCACATGACATCCCAACTTCGCACTCTGACAACCCACCAGACTTCAAACTTCATTATTTCCACAGTCAGAGAAGCCAACAAAAATCTTACCAAATAGATCACATGACATCCCAACTTCGCACTCTGACAACCCACCAGACTTCAAACTTCATTATTTCCACAGTCAGAGAAGCCAACAAAAATCTTACCAAATAGATCACATGACATCCCAACTTCGCACTCTGACAACCCACCAGACTTCAAACTTCATTATTTCCACAGTCAGAGAAGCCAACAAAAATCTTACCAAATAGATCACATGACATCCCAACTTCGCACTCTGACAACCCACCAGACTTCAAACTTCATTATTTCCACCGTCAGAGAAGCCAACAAAAATCTTACCAAATAGATCACATGACATCCCAACTTCGCACTCTGACAACCCACCAGACTTCAAACTTCATTATTTCCACAGTCAGAGAAGCCAACAAAAATCTTACCAAATAGATCACATGACATCCCAACTTCGCACTCTGACAACCCACCAGACTTCAAACTTCATTATTTCCACAGTCAGAGAAGCCAACAAAAGTCTACATATGGCGATGATACAAACAAAACAAAAGAAACTGAGACAACTTCAGACAAAACTGAACCCAACAGCGGAGACAACATCCCCATCTCAGCCCTCAGAGGATTCAGGCCTGGTCGTCACAATCCCACCAGACTTGGAATTACCCAAAGATCAGCGCCAAATATTGTCTAGAGGACTGAAATTTGTGCCACTTCAACCGACTACCAACAAATCACAGGTGCTTTTTTTGTGTCAACAGTTCTTCCGCAGGCTACGCCTCGCTGCCCACTTTGCACATACACAACCAAAACCCAGCACAGCCTCAGATGATGAGACCTAGCAAGACTGTTTCCACGACAGCCAGGCACATGGACTCCTTGCCCTGGGACTTTCCCGGCTCTGGACTATTACAAAAAGATGTTTAAGAAACAGATTGACCAACTGCATCCTTCACCGTTGAAGCACTCCAACCTGTCAACCACTGAACAGAAGGCACTCAGGGACCTTCAAAAGAGAACAGACATTGTCATCAAACCAGCTGACAAGGGTGGGGCCATCACAGAATGGAGAAAGGACCTGTATTTAAAAGAAGCAAACCGACAACAAGTGGGCTTGCAGAGTGGCTGAGGATGAAGAGGGTGGGGGAGATGCTGGGGGCAACGAGAGATAGAGATGGTTGGAAGTCCATGGTCGCCAACGCCATGCGGCAGGGCACCTGATGATGATGATGAAACCGATAACTGGCAGACAGTGCTTCCTACAGAGAGATCCCCAAAGTCACGGCCAAGAGAGATAACATGTTCATCCGCAAAACCATCAAATGTGCCATCGCGGATGGCAATCTTCCTCCAGAAGCCTTAAATGCAGTCA
>JAPXFY010000029.1:5860022-5877522 GCA_030674185.1 Monoplex corrugatus
CTGGTACAGCCGTGGATTCAAGATCTGGTATCTCGAGTTCAAACCCAGCCCTTAACATTAACCCTTTAACTCCCGCATCCTATCCACCAGCTGCAAAAAGTGCATAGGGTGAGGGAGTCAAAGGGTTGAGTTTTTGCTTAGCTGGCATGGTTGGCAATGCAGGATGCTGGTGGACAGGTTCCGGGAGGTGAAAGGACTAAAAAAAATGGCTTGTTTGCTACCCATTTCAAATGTTTCCATCATTCTGGTGGAGTCAGATTAACGTTTCTTTAGTCTCATTTTTTTGTTGTTGTTGTTGTTGTAAGTTTCGCTTCACTCCCTTTTCCACCACCCCACCCACACACAGTCTTTAAACCCTATTGCTTCTTTCTTCTCTCCCTCCCCCACTCCGCCTCCCCCCCTCTCTCTCTCTCTCTCTCTCTTTCTCTCTCTCTCTCTCTCTTTCTGTCTTTCTCTCTCTCCTCCTCCTTTCTTTCGTTCTTTCTGTTGGCTCACAAAGCGAACCTCGACGTCTTTGTCGACGCTCAAGTACTCCCGTTTCAGTTTTATCACCCGCACGCGAAAGAAAGAGAGCGGGCACGTGCCTTCAGTCACATGATCGGCCATTACAACCAATCAGCTGCAAGTTCTCACGCCACCACGTGCGGGTGTTTTTTTGTTGTTGTTTTTTTCACGCGTGCGCAGAAGTCTCGTGCTGGGGTCAGAAGCAGAAGGTTTTTATTGGCAGCTGACAGATATTAATCTCAATAATTGTAGATCTCTGCGCAGGTATCTGTGCAACTTCTCCCGCAACGGTCATTGGTTGTTTTGAATGAAAAACATTTGAAATGTGTGCGTGTGTATTTTGTGTGTGTGTGTGTGTGTGTGTGTGTGTGTACGTGTGTGTGAGCGCACGCGAGGGAAAGGAGTGTGTATTACAGTGTGTTCGTGTGTTTGGGACGCAGGTGTCTGTGTGCGTGAGATTTGTGTGTGTGTGTGTGTGTGTGTGTGTGTGTTGTGTGTGTGTGTGTGTGTGTGTGTGTGTGTGTTGTATGCGTGTTTTTTTCCAGTTCGTTATATTTTCTTTCTTTCTTTCATCCTTCCTTCCTTTCTTTCTTTCTTTATTTCTATTTTTTACGTCTATTCAATTATGTTTTTGAGTATAAGAATGTGTGAGAGTGCACGTCTGCGCTTGCGTGACGCCCGCATGTGTGTGCACTCGCGCGCCCGCGCGTGTGTGTGCGTGCGTGCGAACGTGTGTGTGGCCTGTGTCCATGTGTGTGTGTGTGTATGTGTGTGTGCGCGCGAGCGCGCGCATATGTG
This sequence comes from Monoplex corrugatus, assembly GCA_030674185.1. Classification (NCBI taxonomy): domain Eukaryota; kingdom Metazoa; phylum Mollusca; class Gastropoda; order Littorinimorpha; family Ranellidae; genus Monoplex; species Monoplex corrugatus. The sequence continues at coordinate 5,861,325 of JAPXFY010000029.1, forward strand.
TACGTGTGTGTATGTGCGCGCGCTCATGTGTGTGTGTGTGCGTCTGTCTGTCTATGTGTCTGTCTATGTGTTTGTCTGTGAAAGTCAAACGTTTGTTTTTCTTTATTGAAGAGGCCCGTGACCCTGTGCACTTTTTCCCAGGGTTTCTTGTTTCACTAACAGCTAAACGAACACAAAGCTGACGGATAAAAATACATAAAGGGTTGTCCCCACCTCAGCGTAAATGAATGTTTGAAGTCAGTGTCGCGGTAATTTCTTCGTGGCAAATCAATGAATTTTCTAACATGTTGAGTGCGCTATGGGCTCATTGACATTACTGTGACATTAGTGGAGTCCTACCCACTACACGGATTTGTCACTGAAGGCGTTGATTGCATGTCTTTGACCAACACCTCACGTGTCTGTATCTTTCGGGCCTGGGTGACTCCTGGATATATTTCTTCATTTTAAGCCTTCGTTTTTTGGTTTTTGGTTTTGTTTGTTTGTTTGTTTGTTTTTCTCTCACTGGACAAACCAGCAGGAAAGTTTCAGTCTTTTTCTCCTAATTTTATGTATTTGGTGTTTGTTCGTTTGTGATCTTACGTTTACGCCTGACAAAGGCCAAATGGCCGAAAATTTGCGCCTGTCTTGTCTGGTTGTATTGAATACGCGTTCTTATTCTGTTATCGTGTTTTTTCGTTTGTTTGTTTGTTTGTTTTTTGTCTGTTGTGTGTGTGTGTGTGTGTGTGTGTGTGTGTGTGTGTGTGTGTGTGTGTGTGTGTGTGTGTGTGTGTGTGTGTGTGTGTGTGTGTGTGTGTGTTCTGGTTCCTGTTTGCCTTGCCTTCTCTTTGTATCAACAGCCATCATCTAATACATAATCACATAACGCGGGCGGTAACACTTGTTTTGGATTTTTTTTTTTTGTGTTTGTGTGCTTGTATGCACGTTACTTTACGTACACTGTGCAGGTTGTATGATGCTGCACAGTCTGAATCTTCCGTCTTCTGTGGATGTGTACGCCGGATGTTTTCATGATCCCAAAAGCTGCCGGACATTGATATGACTTGCAGGACCTTTTAGGTGAACATTCTATGTTTGGAGTGTGTGTACACTTAAAGGGGAGTTTAGACACTAACACTCCCCTTTGGGATGCCGGGGGCTCTTTTCAGTATAAATACTATCCCCAACATCTGGAAATTCTGTGCTAGAAGTTTCCTCTTTTATGTCAGTCTCTTTGTTTCTGCCTTGTTCCGTTACTTTCTGTCATTTCTTCCTATCATTGTCTGCCTTGCTGGTCTATTCACCTGTATGTGTTCGATAAAGTCTTACGTACTTTTTCTTAGGTTTGATAATTGGGTGTATGTATAAAGTGCATTTTTTGGCTCTAGGAAGGTGAGATATGCGGAAGCAATTTTAGGTAACTTGGGCCTGTTTTTATATATGTTTTTGTGTCTTTAGGTATGCTTATATTTGTATTCAGGTGTGTTTTTTAAATCCCCTGTGCGATAAATTGGACGGAATGGTCAACGCTGGGGGCATGTCCTTAGATAATGTGAGCGAATGCATTGATATGTGTACTTATTTCTTTTCTGTTTTTCTTTTTTTTTTCCTGTTGAAGGTTTGTATGTTTTGCAGCGGTTATAGCCCCGATATGGCTCTACGCAGTCGGCTGGGCTTCAAACTAACAGTAACATTAAAAAACAAAACAAAACAAAAAAGGCATCAACAAGTCGGCACAAATATTGACCTGGGAGATGGGAAAAATCTCCCCCCTCCCCCCCCCTCCCCTTTGCCCACCAGGCAGGAGGTACACGGGGAGGATCGAACACCAGACCTTCTGATTAGAAAATGACGTCTAACCCACTGGATTGCCGGCCCCATCGTTACAGTAAGACAGTATGACAGGCAGCCCTGCGGCATGGCCAGCTCTCGCTGTCGCTGTCTCAATCTCCAACATTGAACTCCTTACCATGATGACTATCATCATTATCTCCATTGCCATCGTCATCACCATCGCTATCACCATCAACCATCACCAACACCATCATCATCACCATCACCATCATCATCACCATCACCACCACCATAAACCACCACTATCACCATCACCATCACCATCATCATCACCATCACCATCACCATTACCACCACCATAAACCACCACTATCACCACCTCATCACCATCACCATCATAAACACCATCACCATCACCATCACCATTACCACCACCATAAACCACCACTATCACCACCACTATCACCACCACCATCACCATCACATCATCACACCATCACCATCACCATCACCATTACCACCACCATAAACCACCACTATCACCACCATCATCACCATCACCATCATCAACACCATCACCATCACCAACATCAACACCAACACCATCACCATCACCATTACCTCCACCATCACCACCACTATCAGCACCACCATCCCCATCACCATAAACCGCCACTGCCAACCATTGCCTACATCAAACAAACTGGACTCATTAGGACAGCACCAACGCTCGATTACACCTCTGAACACGTATACACCAGGCTTGTTTGGGCAGTGTATAGATCGTCCGGGACTGAAGCCACACAGACATAGATAGGGAGACAGACAGCTGGCACTGTCACGCCATAGACATAGATAGGGAGACAAACATCTAGCTTTGTCACAATTTGTATTTCTATGCATAGACATGGACGGGGAGACAGGCAACTAGCTCTGTCACGCCATTGACATAGATCGGGAGACAAACATCTAGCTTTGTCACGCCATAGACATAGATAGGGAGACAGGCATCTAGCTCTGTCACGCCATTGACATAGATAGGCAGACAAACATCTAGCTTTGTCACGCCATTGACATAGATAGGCAGACAAACATCTAGCTTTGTCACGCCATTGACATAGATAGGGAGACAAACATCTAAGCTCTGTCACGCCATAGACATAGATAGGGAGACAAACATCTAGCTCTGTCACGCCATTGACATAGATAGGCAGACAAACATCTAGCTCTGTCACGCCATTGACATAGATAGGGAGACAAACATCTAGCTTTGTCACCCATGACAGATGGAACAAAATCTGCTGTCACCATTGACATAGATAGGGAGACAGGCATCTAGCTTGTCACGCCATTGACATAGATAGGGAGACACATCTAGCTTTGTCACACCCTGACTAGTGAAAGCACTATTTTGCACGCCCTAATAATAGGGAGACAAACATCTAGCTTTGTCACGCCATTGACATAGATAGGGAGACAAACATCTAGCTTTGTCACGCCATTGACATAGATAGGGAGACAAACATCTAGCTTTGTCACACCATTGACATAGATAGGCAGACAAACATCTAGCTTTGTCACGCCATTGACATAGATAGGGAGACAAGCATCTAGCTTTGTCACGCCATTGACATAGATAGGAGACAAACATCTAGCTTTGTCACGCCATTGACATAGATAGGGAGACAGGCAACTAGCTTTGTCACGCCATTGACATAGATAGGGAGACAAACATCTAGCTTTGTCACGCCATTGACATAGATAGGGAGACAAACATCTAGCTTTGTCACGCCATTGACATAGATAGGGAGACAGCAACTAGCTTTGTCACGCCATTGACATAGATAGGGAGACAAACATCTAGCTTTGTCACGCCATTGACATAGATAGGGAGACAGGCATCTAGCTTTGTCACCATTGACATAGATAGGGAGACAGGCATCTAGCTTTGTCAGCCATTGACATAGATAGGGAGACAACATCTAGCTTTGTCACCCATTGACATAGATAGGGAGACAACATCTAGCTTTGTCCACCATTGACATAGATAGGGAGACAAACATCTAGCTTTGTCACGCCATTGACATAGATAGGGAGACAAACATCTAGCTTTGTCACGCCATTGACATAGATAGGGAGACAAACATCTAGCTTTGTCATGCCATTGACATAGATAGGGAGACAAACATCTAGCTTTGTCACGCCATTGACATAGATAGGGGGACAGGCATCTAGTTTTGTCAGCCATTGACATAGATAGGGAGACAAACATCTAGCTTTGTCACGCCATTGACATAGATAGGGAGACAAACATCTAGCTTTGTCACACCATTGACATAGAATAGGGAGACAAACATCTAGCTTTGTCAACCATAGACATAGATAGGGAGACAAACATCTACTTTGTCACCCATTGACATAGATAGGGAGACAAAATCTAGCTTGTCACTGCCATTGACATAGATAGGAGACAGGCATCTAGCTTTGTCACACCATTGACATAGATAGGAGACAAATCTAGCTCTGTATCCATTGAATATGGCACAGGATTACTTGTACCCATTGACATAGATAGCAACAGCATCTGCTCTGTCATGCATTGCTAGAGACAGCATCTAGCTTTGTCACACCATTGACATAGATAGGCAGACAGGCATCTAGCTCTGTCATGCCATTGACATAGATAGGCAGACAGGCATCTAGCTTTGTCACACCATAGACATAGATAGGCAGACAGGCATCTAGCTCTGTCATGCCATTGACATAGATAGGCAGACAGGCATCTAGCTTTGTCACACCATAGACATAGATAGGCAGACAGGCATCTAGCTCTGTCATGCCATTGACATAGATAGGCAGACAGGCATCTAGCTTTGTCACACCATTGACATAGATAGGCCAGACAGGCATATAGCTCTGTCATGCCATTGACATAGATAGGCAGACAGGCATCTAGCTTTGTCACACCATAGACATAGATAGGCAGACAGGCATCTAGCTCTGTCATGCCATTGACATAGATAGGCAGACAGGCATCTAGCTTTGTCACACCATAGACATAGATAGGCAGACAAACATCTAGCTTTGTCACACCATAGACATAGATAGGCAGACAAACATCTAGCTCTGTCACGCCATTGACATAGATAGGCAGACAAACATCTAGCTTTGTCACGCCATAGACATAGATAGGCAGACAAACATCTAGCTCTGTCACGCCATAGACATAGATAGGGAGACAGGCATCTAGCTCTGTCACGCCATAGACATAGATAGGAGACAGGCATCTAGCTCTGTCACGCCATAGACATAGATAGGGAGACAAACATCTAGCTCTGTCACGCCATTGACATAGATAGGGAGACCCGCATCTAGCTCTGTCATGCCATTGACATAGATAGGGAGACAGCAACTAGCTCTGTCATGCCATTAGACATAGATAGGGAGACAGCAACTAGCTCTGTCATGCCATTGACATAGATGGAGACAGGCATCTAGCTTGCTCATATAGTCAGACTAATTTCATACATATTCAGACAATGGATGGGGAGACAGGTAACTAGCTCTGTTACACCATAGACATGATAGGCAGACAGACAGCTGGCACTGCACACCATAGAAATAGATAGGGAAACAGGCACTATTTTTGTCACATTTTTGTATTTTCAGACATAGATATGGATGGGGAACAGGCAACTAGATCTGTTACATCATAGACATAGATAGGAAGACAGGTAACTAGCTCTGTCACACCATAGATATAGTAGGGAGACAGGCATATAGCTTGTCACAGTCTGTATTTTCATGCATAGATATGGATGGGGAGACAGCAACTGCACTGTCACGCCATAGACATAGATAGGCAGAGAGGCAGCTAGCACTGTCACACCATGGACATAGATAGGCAGACAGACAGCTGGCACTGTCACACCATAGACATAGATAGGGGACAGACAGCACTGTCACACCATAGACATAGATAGGGAGACAGACAGCACTGTCACACCATAAACATAGATAGGCAGACAGACAACTGTCACTGTCACACCATAGACATAGATAGACAGACAGACAGCTGGCACTGTCACGCCATAGACATAGATAGGGAGACAGGCATATAGCACTGTCACGCCATAGACATGGATAATGAGACAGATAGTGGCACTGTCACGCCATAGACATAGATAGGCAGACAGGCAGCTGGCACTATCACGCCATAGACATAGATAGGCAGACAGACAGCTGGCACTATCACGCCATAGACATAGATAAGCAGACAGACAGCTGGCACTATCACGCCATAGACATAGATAGGCAGACAGACAGCTGGCACTATCACGCCATAGACATAGATAAGCAGACAGACAGCTGGCACTATCACGCCATAGACATGGATACGGAGACAGACAGCTGGCACTATCACGCCATAGACATGGATACGGAGACAGACAGCTGGCACTATCACGCCATAGACATGGATACGGAGACAGACAATGGCACTGTCACGCCATAGACATAGATAGGGAGGCAGGCATCTAGCTATATCACAGTCTGTATTTTCGTACTTGGATATGGATGGGGAGACAGGCAACTAACTCTGTCACACCATAGACATGGACAGGAAGAAAGTCAACTAACGTACACACCATATACATGGGCAAGGAGGTTGGCAATGAGCGCTGTCACACCATAGATATCTATTTGGCGACGGGCAAACTAGTTGTTACATTCTGTAATATGATACATAGACTTAGACAGGGAAATAGGCAACTATCTCTGTCACACCATAGACATGAATAGTCAGTCAACTACCTGTGTCATTCTCTAAATTATGATACAAAGACATGAATACAGAGACAAGCAGCTAGCTTTGTCACATTCTGTAGTATGATATGTAAACATAGACAGAAAGACAGGCAACTACTTCTGCTACACCATACACGTGGACAGGAAGACAGGCGACTAGCTCTGTCACACCACAGATATCAATAAGGCGATAGGCAACTAGCGCTGTCAAACCATAAATACGAATTTAAAAACAGGCAACTAGCTCTATTACACTGTCATATGATAAATAGACATGGATAGGGAGACAGGCAACTAGCTCTATTACCTTCATATGATAATAGACATGATAGGACAGCAACTAGCTCTATCACTCGTCATATGATAAATAGACATGGATAGGGAGACAGGCAACTAGCTCTATGTCAACAAGACATGATGGAGCAGGCAACTACTCTGCACTATCAAAAATGAGACAGCATACTCGTAATAGACAGGTAGGAGACAGGCAACTAGCTCTGTATACTCAAAGACATGGATAGGGAGACAGGCAACTAGCTCTGTCACATCAAGGACATGGATAGGGAGACAGGCAACTAGCTCTGTCACATCAAGGACATGGATAGGGAGACAGGCAACTAGCTCTGTCTATCAAAGACATGGATAGGGAGACAGGCAACTAGCTCTGTCACATCAAGGACATGGATAGGGAGACAGGCAACTAGCTCTGTCACATCAAGGACATGGATAGGGAGACAGGCAACTAGCTCTTTCACATCAAGGACATGGATAGGGAGACAGGCAACTAGCTCTGTCACATCAAGGACATGGATAGGGAGACAGGCAACTAGCTCTGTCACATCAAGGACATGGATAGGGAGACAGGCAACTAGCTCTTTTCACATCAAGGACATGGATAGGGAGACAGGCAACTAGCTCTGTCACATCAAGGACATGGATAGGGTGACAGGCAACTAGCTCTGTCACATCAAGGACATGGATAGGGAGACAGGCAACTAGCTCTGTCACATCAAGGACATGGATAGGGAGACAGGCAACTAGCTCTGTCACATCAAGGACATGGATAGGGTGACAGGCAACTAGCTCTGTCACATCAAGGACATGGATAGGGAGACAGGCAACTAGCTCTGTCACATCAAGGACATGGATAGGGAGACAGGCAACTAGCTCTGTCACATCAAGGACATGGATAGGGAGACAGGCAACTAGCTCTGTCACATCAAGGACATGGATAGGGAGACAGGCAACTAGCTCTGTCACATCAAGGACATGGATAGGGAGACAGGCAACTAGCTCTGTCACATCAAGGACATGGATAGGGAGACAGGCAACTAGCTCTGTCACATCAAGGACATGGATAGGGAGACAGGCAACTAGCTCTGTTCACATCATAGACATGGATAGGAGAGACAGGCAACTAGCTCTGTCACATCAAGGACATGGATAGGAGAGGATCTCACATCAACTGGAAGGCAACTAGTCTGTCACATCATAACATGGATAGGAGACAGGCAACTAGCTCTGTTTACATCTCATATATGGATAGAGAGACAGGCAACTAGCTCTGTCACATCAGACATGGATAGGAAGACAGGCAACTAGCTCTTTCACATCATAATGGATAGGAGACAGGCAACTAGCTCTGTCACATCTCATATATGGATAGAGAGACAGGCAACTAGCTCTGTCACATCATAACATATTGGATAGAGAGACAGGCAACTAGCTCTGTCACATCTCAATATATGGATAGAGAGACAGGCAACTAGCTCTGTTTACATCATAGACATGGATAGGAAATAGGCAACTAGGTCTGTCACACCAATAAACAAGATAGTGAAATGGCAACTAGGTCTGTCACATCAAACATAGTGAAATGAAGGCAACTAGGTCTGTCACATCCATAAAATAGATAGTGAAATGAACAACTAGGTCTGTACACATAAACATAGATAGTGAAATGAACAACTAGGTCTGTCACACCATAAACATAGATAGTGAAATGAACAACTAGGTCTGTCACACCATAAACATAGTGAAATGAACAACTAGGTCTGTCACACCATAAACATAGATAGTGAAATGAACAACTAGGTCTGTCACACCATAAACATAGATAGTGAAATGAACAACTAGGTCTGTCACACCATAAACATAGATAGTGAAATGAACAACTAGGTCTGTCACACCATAAACATAGTGAAATGAACAACTAGGTCTGTCACACCATAAACATAGATAGTGAAATAAACAACTAGGTCTGTCACACCATAAACATAGTGAAATCAACAACTAGGTCTGTCACACCAAAACATAGATAGTGAAATGAACAACTAGGTCTGTCACACCATAAACATAGATAGTGAAATGAACAACTAGGTCTGTCACACCATAAACATAGTGAAATCAACAACTAGGTCTGTCACACCATAACATAATAGTGAAATGAACAACTAGGTCTGTCACACCATAAACATAGACAGTGAAATGAACAACTAGGTCTGTCACACCATAAACATAGACAGTGAAATGAACAACTAGTCTGTCACATCATAAACATAGACAGTGAAATGAAAACTAGGTCTGTCACACCATAAACATAGATGTGAAATGAACAACTAGGTCTGTCACACCATAAACATAGATAGTGAAATGAACAACTAGGTCTGTCACACCATAAACATAGATAGTGAAATGAACAACTAGGTCTGTCACATCATAAACATAGATAGTGAAATGAACAACTAGGTAGTCACACCATAAACATAGACAGTGAAATGAACAACTAGGTCTGTCACACCATAAACATAGACAGTGAAATAAACAACTAGGTCTGTCACACCATAAACATAGTGAAATGAACAACTAGGTCTGTCACATCATAAACATAGACTATGAAATGAACAACTAGGTCTGTCACACCATAAACACAGTGAAATGACAACTAGGTCTGTCACACCATAAACAAGACAGTGAAATGAGCAACTAGGTCTGTCACACCATAAACATAGTGAAATAGAACAACTAGGTCTGTCACACCATAAACATAAGTGAAATAAACAACTAGGTCTGTCACACCATAAACATAGACAGTGAAATAACAACTAGGTCTGTCACACCATAAACATAGTGAAATAAAGCAACTAGGTCTGTCACACCATAAACATAGTGAAATAAACAACTAGGTCTGTCACACCATAAACATAGTGAAATAAACAACTAGGTCTGTCACACCATAAACATAGTGAAAATAAACAACTAGGTCTGTCACACCATAAACATAGTGAAATAAACAACTAGGTCTGTCACACCATAAACACAGACAGTGAAATGAACAACTAGGTCTGTCACACCATAAACATAGTGAAATGAAACAACTAGGTCTGTCACACCATAAACATAGTGAAATAAACAACTAGGTCTGTCACACCATAAACAAGTGAAATAACAACTAGGTCTGTCACTCCATAAACACAGACAGTGAAATAACAACTAGGTCTGTCACACCATAAACATAGTGAAATGAAACAACTAGGTCTGTCACACCATAAACATAGTGAAATAAACAACTAGGTCTGTCACACCATAAACAAGACAGTGAAATGAACAACTAGGTCTGTCACACCATAAACATAGTGAAATGAACAACTAGGTCTGTCACACCATAAACACAGTGAAATGGGAAACTAGGTCTGTCACACCATAAACATAGACTGTGAAATGAACAACTAGGTCTGTCACACCATAAACATAGTGAAATGAACAACTAGGTCTGTCACACCATAAACATAGTGAAATGAACAACTAGGTCTGTCACACCATAAACATAGTGAAATAACAACTAGGTCTGTCACACCATAAACATAGTGAAAATGAACAACTAGGTCTGTCACATACGATCAGTGTGTATGCCATTGAGCTCGGGAGCACCTGGAGCTGAAAAAAATGTCAGTCTAAAAAAATGGTAATGTGTCTTCTTTTTTATGATTTCAGTTTAAATTCTATGCTTCTGGTGCTTCACTACCTGGGATGATCATCATTAATTAGAAGATCAAAACTGTGGACAATTCTGCCATTTAGGCATATTAGAGAAGTCATGAATCTCTTGATGTTCAGGTGGTGCTGCCATCTCTAAGGCAGGGTCTCCTTTGGAAGGTTGAACAAGAGGTTGTGGCAAGACCATGCATGGCATCAGGCTGGACACAAAGATCGTTGTGTACAGAACAGTTGTCCTGAACAACCTGCTGTACTGCTGCAAGACTGAGACTACTTACCGACCGCACATTCAACAGGTGGAATGGTTCCGCTGAAGACGTCTGCGCAAGAGCTGCAACAACATCACTTGTCATGATTGACTGTCCAACCTTCAAGTTCTGAAGAAGTCTGGCTGCCAAGTATAGAGTTTCTACCCAGCAGATGTCAGCTTTGATAGACAGGACTCACCTGGTATGATTTTGGACTGTTTTTCTTTTGTTTCCATTTTAGATTTACAAGGTTAACGGTGAGCATAGTTTTTAACTTGTCTTTTATCTTAACCGGGTTGTCGTTTTTGACGTGGTATTAGCCCTGATAATGGCTCTAGTAGTCGGCTGGGTATAAGCAATATGAACCAGTGATAGACAGGACACGTTGTCAGTATGGAAGACGAATGTATCCAAAAGATACCTCTGTACAGACGGCTGGATCAGGGACGCTGTGACCAGGGAGGACCACAGAGGTGATGGAGTACTAAGGGCCAGGCCTTATCAGCCGTGGCATCAGCACCACAGCTGGGAAGACACTGTCCACAATACGTACTGTACAGCATGCATAGGGCACAATCACATTGACAGCACAACACTGCTATACCCTATCCCCCCCACCCCTGGATGCTGGGGGGGGGGGCTCTTCGATAAAAGTCCCCACCTTCTGAATCGTGTAAAGTTTCCTCTTTTCTGTCACTCTGTTTGTTCCTGATTGCTTCTTTGCTTTCTGTCAATTCTACCTTCATTTTCTGCCTTAATGGTCCATTCACCTGTATGTATTCGATAAAGTCTTACGTACTTTTTCTTAGGATTGATAATTGGGTACAAGTATTAAGCGCATTTTTGGCTCTAAGGAGATGAGATATGAGGAAGCAATTTTAGCTAACTTAGGCCTGTTTTTATATAGTTTTTGGTGTCTCTAGGTATGCTTATATTTGTATTCAGGTGTATTTTGTAAATCCCCCTGTGATAAATAAAAAAATATTGGACGAAGTGGTCAACGCCAGGGGCATGTCCTTAGATTATGTGCGCTAATGCATTGATACGTGTACTTTCTTTTTTTTTTTTTTTTTTTTTTTTTACTGTTGAAGTATTTGTATGTTTTGAAGCGGTTATAGTCCTGATATGGCTGTACGAAGTCGGCTGGGCTTTAAACAACAACAACAACAACAAGTTCAACAGTAGAGGGACCAGCGAGAAGCAAAACCCAAGGCCATTGGATCTTTTTCCGTGCAACACCGGCAGAAAAACATGTTCCTCTATGTTCGTCTTGTATCCTACATGAAGACCCTTATCAGCCACTGAAGACCCTTATCACCATGAAGACCTTTATCAGCCATTGAAGACCTTTATCAGGCCTCACATGAAGACCTTTATCAGCCATTGAAGACCTTTATCAGCCATTGAAGACCTTTATCAGCCATTGAAGACCTTTATCAGCCACTGAAGACCTTTATCAACCACTAAGACCTTTATCAGCCACTGAAGACCTTTATCAGCCACTGAAGACCTTTATCACCACTAAGACCTTTATCAGCCACTGAAGACCTTATCAGCCACTGAAGACCTTTATCAGCCACTAAGACTTACAGCAGAAGACCTTTATCAACCACTGAAGACCTTTATCAGCCACTGAAGACCTTTATCAGCCACTGAAGACCTTATCACCACTGAAGACCTTTATCAGCCACTGAAGACCTTTATCAGCCATTGAAGACCTTTATCAGCCACTGAAGACCTTATCAGCCATTGAAGACCTTTATCAGCCACTGAAGACCTTTATCAATGAAGACCTTATCAGCCATGAAGACCTTATCAGCCACTGAAGACCTTTATCAGCCACTGAAGACCTTTATCAGCCACTGAAGACCTTTATCAGCCACTGAAGACCTTTATCAACCACTGAAGACCTTATCAGCCACTGAAGACCTTTATCAGCCACTGAAGACCTTTATCAACCACTAAGACCTTTATCAGCCACTAAAGACCTTTATCAGCCACTGAAGACCTTATCAGCCACTGAAGACCTTTATCAGCCACTGAAGACCTTTATCAGCCACTGAAGACCTTTATCAGCCACTGAAGACCTTTATCAGCCACTGAAGACCTTTATCACCATTGAAGACCTTTATCAGCCACTAAAGACCTTTATCAGCCACTGAAGACCTTTATCACCACTGAAGACCTTTATCAGCCACTGAAGACCTTTATCAGCCACTAAAGACCTTTATCCACAACACAGCACTGAAGACCTTATCAACCACTGAAGACCTTATCAGCCACTGAAGACCTTTATCAGCCACTGAAGACCTTTATCAGCCACTGAAGACCTTTATCAGCCATTGAAGACTTTCAGCCACTGAAGACCTTTATCAGCCACTAAGACCTTTATCAGCCACTGAAGACCTTTATCAGCCATGAAGACCTTTATCACCACTGAAGACCTTTATCAAGCCACTGAAGACCTTTATCAGCCACTGAAGACCTTTATCAGCCATTGAAGACCTTTATCAACCAATTGAAGACCTTTATCAACCACTGAAGACCTTTATCAGCACTGAAGACCTTTATCAGCCATGAAGACCTTTATCAGCCACTGAAGACCTTTATCAGCCACTGAAGACCAGCATGCCTACTATCCGTCATATGGAAGGGAGAGTTCATAACATTATCATGACAGACCAAAAGTTGAGTAATTTGCCAGTCTCTGTTCCTATTCATATCTATGGGTACACTGACCCAAATGGAGTTCCCATGTTCTCCCCCTCCACGCCACGCTGCAGCAAAGGAGCGCTGTGGATAATGCACTTCCGGTGTGGCTAAGTGGCGCACTGCGCATGCCGGAAATAAGACTCCGGCAGCCATAGTGAGCGCTCCGGGCCGACGCCGAGACTGGTACGTTCGTAACAGTTCTCTGAATTTGCTACGTTTTTAATCTCCAGTTAAATGAACTAACGGGGAAAATGTTTTGTGTGTGCATGGCTGTGTGTACATGAGTGTCTATGTGTCTATGTGTATGCATAGACACACAGACACTCCTGCAGGAAACTGGTAGATAGGATGAAGAAGTCAAAGGGTTAAGTTTTTGTTTTGTTTGCATGGTTGACAATGCAGGATACTGGTGGATAGGGTGCGGGAGTCAAAGAGTTAACAATGGGTTTTGCTGATTCAAGCAATCTTATGAATAATGACAACAATAAAACATGTACCTTCACAATTCCTGAAACACGTACACATTTGTCAACTGGAGACAAATTATCATTTTTTCAAAACACTAAATACAGAAATCAGAAATACTCAAAAACAGAAACAGAACGTGTGTTTAATATACAAAACAAGACAGCGGAAATTTTCGGCTGACGGACCTTTGTCAAGTGTATTTGTATAAGCTTGACAAAGGTCCGTCAGCCGAAAATTTGCAACAATAAACACATAAACAAAATTTAAGGGGGGAGGGGGGGGGACCAACAAGACTTTCCTGATGGTTTGGTGAATAGGAGACTGATGTCAAAACATAAAGTGTTTGTGGACTGTGATAACTGGGAAGCAGAAGAGACAAATGTGATGTCTTGAGGAAAGAGAGATGCATTCTACAACGTAAAGGTGGCCATACCATATCACTTTTGTCTTGTCCTGATGAGAGTATAGAACTAAAATACAGGAAATCAACAAACTATAATGCACTTGTTGGGTGTCTTTTAATACGGAAATTGCAGATCTGTATCATTGTTCAATACAGGTTTTTTGGTCTGAAGAAAGTAGCAACATTATTGTGAACGAAGTAGGCTGTCTAAAACAGTCCATAGGAATAAACTGCTTACGGAGTGTTTGAAGAAGTGAACATAAACAAAGGTGGACTCCCACCTTCTGGAGCACAATTGATGGTGGACTCCCACCTTCTGGAGCACAATTGAGGGTGGACTCCCATCTTCTAGAGCAGAACTGATGGTGGACTCCCATCTTCTGGAGCACAATTGATGGTGGACTCCCACCTTCTGGAGCACAATTGAGGGTGGACTCCCATCTTCTAGAGCAGAACTGATGGTGGACTCCCATCTTCTGGAGCAGAATTGATGGTGGACTCCCACCTTCTGGAGCACAATTGAGGGTGGACTCCCATCTTCTAGAGCAGAACTGATGGTGGACTCCCATCTTCTGGAGCACAATTGATGGTGGACTCCCACCTTCTGGAGACAATTGAGGGTGGACTCCCATCTTCTAGAGCAGAACTGATGGTGGACTCCCATCTTCTGGAGCAGAATTGATGGTGGACTCCCACCTTCTGGAGCACAATTGAGGGTGGACTCCCATCTTCTAGAGCAGAACTGATGGTGGACTCCCATCTTCTGGAGCAGAATTGATGGTGGACTCCCACCTTCTGGAGCACAATTGAGGGTGGACTCCCATCTTCTAGAGCAGAACTGATGGTGGACTCCCAACTTCTGGAGCAGAATTGATGGTGGACTCCCACCTTCTGGAGCACAATTGAGGGTGGACCCCCATCTTCTAGAACAGAACTGATGGTGGACCCCCAACTTCTAGAGCAGAATTGATGATGGACTCCCATCTTTTAGAGCAAAACTGACGGTGGACTCCCATCTTCAAAAGCAGAACTGATAGCAGACTCCCATCTTCTAGAGCACAATTGATGGTGGACTCCCATCTTCTAGAGCAGAATTGACGGTGGACTCCCATTTTCTAAAGCAGAATTGATGGCGGACTCCCATTTTCTAGAGCAGAATTGATGGCGGACTCCCATCTCTTTCAGCGGAATTGATGGTGGACTCCCATCTCCTAGAGCAGAACGGTCGACAAAGTGGACACGGGGTGTCGACATCTGTGTCAGCAGACCTACCGTCATATTTTACTGTGTTGTGTGTGTTGACAGTGGACTGAAACCAAATCTAACTTCACAAGCCCGCCACATATGATCCTGCTGATATCCGTTGACAGATACAGACATATCCTAATCGTTAGTTCCTTTGATGGAGCCATGAAGTCAGGATCTGATATCTCGCTTTCTGTCCCAGCCTACAATATTAAACACTGGCCAGTTTGCTGCCCATCTTAATGTTAACATCATTCTGGTAGTGTAAGCTTAGTGGTTCGTAGGTCACCTTTATCCTCCGCGCCTATTTCAAGGCCATACCAGCGCGTGGAGTTGTGAGCAGGCCCAGAGAGTCTGGTAGATAATTGTTGTTGGCCGGCAGATCTGGATGAAGCTCATATGGAATTGTCCGAGTGTGACGAATCCCTCTTGAACAAACTCCAAACTTCTTGTTTTGAATGTCCTGAAACATATGAAACCTGTCACGGTATTCCATTCTGTTGTTGCATTCCTGTTCACTGCAGTGTGTCAGTGTGTCAGTGTGTCA
>JAPXFY010000029.1:5882522-5915022 GCA_030674185.1 Monoplex corrugatus
GGTATGAAGTGAACCAAGACAGAGCAATGTCAGAGATGCCAAAAGTATGATGAAGTCTAGAAAGGAGAATACCATGATCAATGGTATCAAAGGCTGCAGACAGATCAAGGAGTGTGAGGAGAGAGACTTTGCCAGTATCAGTTGCAAGGAGGAGATTGTTGAGAATGTGTAGTAGGGCAGTTTCAGTGCTATGGCACTGGCGGTAGGCTGACTGGAAAGGATTGAGGAGATTGTTGGCAGACAGGTGAGAGTTCAGCTGGTTGAGGACGACTTTTTCAAGGAGTTTTGACAAGAAAGAGAGATTAGAGATAGGCCGGTAATTTTTCAGTTCATTTGGATCTAAATTGTGTTTCTTGAGGAGAGGGTGAACAATAGCAGACTTGAAAGAATCAGGGACAGTTCCAGTTTGAAGAGAAGTGTTGATGATGTCAGTGATGAATGGGAGGAGAGTAGGGAGACAGTCGGCATAGAGAGAACCTGGAAGAGGATCCAGCTCGCAGGTTTTGAACGACATGGATCTGATTTTGTTGAGAATTTCTTCTTGTGAGACTGGGTTAAAAGTAGTAAGAGGTGTGCCAGAGAAGGAAGGGTCAGGTGGGCATGGTTGACAGGGTGTCCTGTCAAGCCTGTCACGAAGAGTTTGTATTTTGGTGGTGAAATAGTTGGAGAATACAGATGGGAGTTCTTCATTTGTATGTTTTGTTGGGAGAGGTAAATCTTTTCGTGTGCCAAGGAGATGATTCATGGTTGTAAAGAGTTCTTTTGAAGAAGAGGCATTCAGGATTTTGGTTTGGAAATAACTTGTTTTTGCTGATGCAATGAGGGTGGATACTTTTGTTTTAGAGGCTTGGAAAAGTTGCCTGTGTACAGTGAGTTTGGATTTGCGCCAGCGGCGCTCTGCTCTGCGGCGGGCACGTTTTGCACAGGCGATCTCATGAGTGAGCCAGGGGGTAGGGGGGCGGTCAGGTAAAGGACGGGTTGTGGCTGGAGCATGAGTGTCCAGAAGATGGTGGAGAGTAGTATAGAATTCATCGGCAAGGTTATGTGACTTTTCAGAAAGGAGACGGGAGGCATCAGATGAAAATGTGGAGAGGTCGATAGATTTGAGATTGCGTCGAGTCACTGTGCGCATGGTACGGGAAGGAGGAGAAATGTCGAGAGAACAGAGAATTGCAGAGTGGTCAGATGGAAGGGCTGAAGTTAGACGGGTAGAAAGAACTAAGCAGTTGTCAGTAGCGGAATTGTGGTGATCACGAGAAATGATCCAGTCAAGAATGTGACCTTTTTGATGGGTTGGTTCAGAAATGTGTTGAGTCATATTGTGATTGGACAGAGAGTTGATGATATGTCTTGTGTCATAACGGTGAGTGTTGTCATAGTGGACATTGATGTCACCTAGAATGATGAGATTTCCAGGTAAGAGACAGTAGTAATCAAGAAGTTGATCAAAGTCAGAGAGAAACATGGATGTGGTGAGCTTGTTGGCAGAGCTAGGTGGAGGTCGATAGACACAGGAGAAGGTGATGGGGTGAGGGGTGGATTGGAAGGATACTTCAACGTGCTCGAAAGAAGACAGATACATACAGTAATGCAGTATAAACATAGTCAGATACATACAGTAATACAGTATAAACATAGTCAGATACATACAGTAATACAGTATAAACATAGTCAGTCAGATACATACAGTAATACAGTATAAACATAGTCAGTCAGATACATACAGTAATACAGTATAAACATAGTCAGACAGATACATACATTAATACAGTATAAACATAGTCAGTCAGATATGTACATTAATACAGTATAAACATAGTCAGTCAGATATGTACATTAATACAGTATAAACATAGTCAGTCAGATATGTACATTAATACAGTATAAACATAGTCAGTCAGATATGTACATTAATACAGTATAAACATAGTCAGTCAGATACATACAGTAATACAGTATAAACATAGTCAGATACATACAGTAATATAGTATAAACATAGTCAGTCAGATATGTACATTAATACAGTATAAACATAGTCAGTCAGATACATACATTAATACAGTATAAACATAGTCAGTCAGATATGTACATTAATACAGTATAAATAGTCAGTCAGATACATACAGTAATACAGTATAAACATAGTCAGTCAGATACATACAGTAATACAGTATAAACATAGTCAGATACATACATTAATACAGTATAAACATAGTCAGTCAAATACATACATTAATACAGTATAAACATAGTCAGATACATCCATTAATACAGTATAAACATAGTCAGTCAGATACATACAGTAATACAGTATAAACATAGTCAGATACATACAGTAATACAGTATAAATATAGTCAGTCAGATATGTACATTAATACAGTATAAACATAGTCAGTCAGATACATACATTAATACAGTATAAACATAGTCAGTCAGATATATACATTAATACAGTATAAACATAGTCAGTCAGATATATACATTAATACAGTATAAACATAGTCAGTCAGATATATACATTAATACAGTATAAACATAGTCAGTCAGATACATATAGTAATACAGTATAAACATAGTCAGATACATACAGTAATACAGTATAAACATAGTCAGTCAGATACATACATTAATACAGTATAAACATAGTCAGTCAGATACATACAGTAATACAGTATAAAACTAGTCAGTCAGATATATACATTAATACAGTATAAACATAGTCAGTCAGATACATACAGTAATACAGTATAAACATAGTCAGATACATACATTAATATAGTATAAACATAGTCAGATACATACATTAATACAGTATAAACATAGTCAGATACATACAGTAATACAGTATAAACATAGTCAGTCAGATACATACAGTAATACAGTATAAACATAGTCAGATACATACAGTAATACAGTATAAACATAGTCAGATACATACAGTAATACAGTATAAACATAGTCAGGTACATACATTAATACAGTATAAACATAGTCAGTCAGATACATACAGTAATACAGTATAAACATAGTCAGTCAGATCCATACAGTAATACAGTATAAGCATAGTCAGATACA
This sequence comes from Monoplex corrugatus, assembly GCA_030674185.1. NCBI lineage: Eukaryota > Metazoa > Mollusca > Gastropoda > Littorinimorpha > Ranellidae > Monoplex > Monoplex corrugatus. The sequence goes on from JAPXFY010000029.1 coordinate 5,885,600, forward strand.
TACAGTAATACAGTATAAACATAGTCAGTCAGGTACATACATTAATACAGTATAAACATAGTCAGTCAGATACATACAGTAATACAGTATAAACTAGTCAGTCAGATCCATACAGTAATACAGTATAAGCATAGTCAGATACATACATTAATACAGTATAAACATAGTCAGTCAGGTACATACATTAATACAATATAAACATAGTCAGTCAGATCCATACAGTAATACAGTATAAGCATAGTCAGATACATACAGTAATACAGTATAAACATAGTCAGTCAGATCCATACAGTAATACAGTATATGCATAGTCAGATACATACAGTAATATAGTATAAACATAGTCAGTCAGATCTATACAGTAATACAGTATAAGCATAGTCAGTCAGATGCATACAGTAATACAGTATATGCATAGTCAGATACATACAGTAATATAGTTTAAACATAGTCAGTCAGATCTATACAGTAATACAGTATAAACATAGTCAGTCAGATCCATACAGTAATACAGTTATGTATAGTCAGATACATACAGTAATACAGTATTAAACATAGTCAGTCAGATACATACAGTAATACAGTATAAACATAGTCAGTCAGATACATACAGTAATACAGTATAAACATAGTCAGTCAGATCTATACAGTAATACAGTATAAACATAGTCAGTCAGATCTATACAGTAATACAGTAAAAACATAGTCAGTCAGATCCATACAGTAATACAGTATAAACATAGTCAGTCAGATACATACAGTAATATAGTATAAACATAGTCAGTCAGATACATACAGTGATACAGTATAAACATAGTCAGTCAGATACATACAGTAATATAGTATAAACATAGTCAGTCAGATCTATACAGTAATATAGTATAAACATAGTCAGTCAGATACATACAGTAATATAGTATAAACATAGTCAGTCAGATCTATACAGTAATACAGCATAAACATAGTCAGATACATACAGTAATACAGTATAAACATAGTCAGTCAGATACATTTCAGTAATACAGTATAAACATAGTCAGTCAGATCCATACAGTAATACAGTATAAACATAGTCAGATACATACAGTAATACAGTATAAACATAGTCAGTCAGATACATACAGTAATACAGTATAAACATAGTCAGTCAAATCCATACAGTAATACAGTATAAGCATAGTCAGATACTATACAGTAATACAGTATAAACATAGTCAGTCAGATACATACAGTAATACAGTATAAAACATACATTGATACAGTATAAACATAGTCAGATACATACAGTAATACAGTATAAACATAGTCAGTCAGATACATACAGTAATACAGTATAAACATAGTCAGATACATACAGTAATACAGTATAAACATAGTCAGGTCATACAGTAATACAGTATAAACATAGTCAGTCAGATACATACAGTAATACAGTATAAACATAGTCAGTCAGATCCATACAGTAATACAGTATATGCATAGTCAGATACATACAGTAATATAGTATAAACATAGTCAGTCAGATCTATACAGTAATACAGTATAAGCATAGTCAGTCAGATACATACAGTAATACAGTATAAACATAGTCAGTCAGATCCATACAGTAATACAGTATAAGCATAGTCAGATACATACAGTAATATAGTATAAACATAGTCAGTCAGTTACATACAGTAATACAGTATAAACATACAGTAATACAGTATAAACATAGTCAGTCAGATACATACAGTAATACAGTATAAACATAGTCAGTCAGATACATACAGTAATGCAGTATAAACATAGTCAGATATGTACATTATTACAGTATAAACATAGTCAGATACAGGTAGAAAGAAACTCTAGGGAGAGCTAGACAACAGGTCTTCAGAGAAGTAACCCCCTTTAGACAAGTGTTTCGGCCCTGAACTCTACACTCTCGGGGGGGCCGGGCCACATCCAGGTCATCTGGATGCCCTTCTGCTGTTGTCTTTTTTTTTTTTTTTTCCCACGCCGGGGAGCGAACCTGGGCGATTCTGCGCTTCAGAACTGCGGTACGCGGTTTTTACCAATGTGCTAACGGGACACACATCATCTGTAGGGGATTTAATCCTTATGAAGTTCACTTTTGGTTCCTCCTTGCTCAGATCCAGCTTGAGCTCCTTTCTGCTGCCTCTGCCATCGCTTTAAGGGCTCTAGTCCTCTTCTTCCCAGAAATGGCGAGTTGTTTCATGAGATCATAAGCGGAGGTGCCCACAAACCCTCTTGCCCCGACCTCTATGGCGAAGATTTTGACCCGCAGACATGCTTTCTTCAGGGTGCTGGCAAGACCGGCGTATTTTTCGGTCTTGTAGATATGTGCTTCTTCCATTCTGCTTTCGTATGGCACAGTGAGTTCTATCAGAATCACTTGTTTCGAGGAGTCAGAGTGGAGAGCGATGTCTGGTCTCATGCCTGTCTGGCTGATGACATCTGGGTAATTTCTCCACTCTGGGAGGTCTGCTGTACACTCCCAGTCGACTGCTCCATCCAGAAGACCCTTTGGCAATGTGCTGGTTGTCATAGCAATTTCGGGCCAGACCTGTTTCCCTCCTGCTTTATAGAACGTTGTCATAGCAATTGGTGCGTTTGGGGTCGTGGTTTTTTCGCTAACCACGTCTGTGATCACTTTCAGAACTTGGTTGTGCCTCCATGTATACCTTCCTTGGGCTAGCGCTACTTTGCAAGAGCTTAGGACATGTTCCACTGTTTGTTTCTTCTGACAGAGCGGACATACTGGGTCATCTGATTTCCCCCATTTCACTAAGTTTGCATTCGAGGGGAGCAGGTCATATACAGATCTGAGGAGGAAGCTTATCCTTAGAGGAGCCATGTGCCACATATCGTTCCAGCTGAGACTTCTTTGGAGTGCACTGTCCCATGTTGTCCATTGCCCCTGTTGACCTTGCTGGACTGCCTTCTGCACTCTTTTGACATCTTCTTTCTTCAACTCCTGTATGATCATGTCTCTTTTTTCCTGCCTTTTGGCTTTGGACCACCACTGCATTTTTGTTGCTCCCAGTCCCTGTCTGTTGGTTTGCGTGTGTCCAATTATTTCTTTGATGCTGAGGTTTCTCTTGGCATTGTTTACAGCCTCTTGGACTTTCCATTTTTTGCCAGTTCTCATCTTTGGCTGAACTGATCTCACGATATTGTCTTCCGATTCCTCCAGCATGCTCAACAGTCTTGCTTTTCCAACTTTGTATTCCTCCACTATGGATTTGAGAGGTAGCTTCAGCATTGCTTGACGACAGTAGAATGCAACATCAGTGAGACCAGGTGGGACACCGAGCCATTTTCTTGTGTATTTGTTGATTTTGGCTTCCATTGCTTCCATTGTGCTGGTGCAAATGTCATAGATTAGCAGTGGCCACAGCAGCTTTGGTATCAGCATGAACTGTAGACACCAGACTTTGTATTTGCCTGGCAGTCCGCAGTTATCTATTTTCTTCAGGCCTTCTTCTGTTTGCTTGGTTTCACATCCCCTTTGTGTGTCTTTCAGGGAGTCATCATACCATCTTCCGAGACTTTTTACTGGCTCTTCTGTGACAGTGGGGATGGCTTGGTTGGCTACCATGAATTTGACTGAATCTGCCACTTTTCCTTTTCGCAGTGAGAGACTTCGGGATTTCTTTGGTCTGAACCTCATTCTTGAAGAGGCCACCAGCTCATCCAGCTGCTTTAAGATTTGGTGTGTCTCTTCCTCATCCATGGACAAGACTGTTGTGTCATCCATGAAAGCTTTCAGAGGAGGCATCTGGTATCCATCTCCCAGATTCACTGGACCTGAACTCTTCATTGCAACTTTCAAGATGACTTCCATTGCCAACACGAACAGTATGGGAGAGATTGCACAGCCCATTGCAATGCCCACCTCTAGGTCTATCCAGTCCGTGGTGTATTCTTTGGTAGAGAACCGCATTGAGAACCCTTGGAAATACTTCCTCAGCATTGTTCGGATGTTTTCTGGGATGTGATACATTTCAAGAGCCAGCTGGATCATATCGTGTGGAACTGATCCATATGCATTCGCCAGATCAAGCCAAACTACGTCAATGTTTCTCTTCTCTGTTCTTGCTTTTTGGATGGCATCCCAAATCAACGTGGCATGTTCCAAGCATCCAGGCATTCCTGGTATGCCTCCCTTTTGGACTGACATATCCAGATACTTGTTTTCAGTCAGGTATTTTGTCAATCTTGCTGCTATAACAGAGAAGAAGATTTTCCCCTCGACGTTCAGAAGTGATATTGGCCTGAACTGGTTGATGCTGCTGGAGTTCTGCTCCTTCGGAATGTACACTCCTTCAGCTCTCATCCATTGGTCGCTGATCTTCTGGTTCCTCCATGCTGATCGAATCATCTTGTGGAGCCACTCGAGCACTTTTGGGCATTTCTTGTAGAGCAGGTATGGTATTCCGTTTGGTCCAGGTGCTGACTTGGCTCTGGCTTTCTTTACTACGTTCTTCACTTCATCCAGTGTTGGTGGTTTGTTATTGAATTTTCCTTCTGGCGCTGCAGGCTAAACCAGATTCTGGATTTCAAGTGGTGCCTCGCGCTGAGAATCGGAATATGTTTCCCTGAGATGCTGCTCTAGGGTTTCCTTGCCCACTGTGAGAGTCCCTGATTTGGGTTGTTCAAACAGCTTTCTTGCAAAGTCAAAGGGATCTTTGAAGAAACGATCTTGAGTCTTCTTCTTTTTGCTCTTTCTTCGCCTTGCTGATTCCACTTTGCTGAGAGCATTGTGTTTGGCTTTCAGATCTTTCTAGAGTTCCAGGAGCCCTTGCTTCTCGAATTCTGAGGCAGTTTTCATTCGCTTTTTAAGCTTCCTTTTCTCCCCCCCGGATGCTCTCCATCTGTTGCTGTCTTCTGGATTTCTGGGGAGGCGTTTTTGTCTTTGGCTGCTTCACTCCATAAGTGTCCCTGCAAATAGAGTATATGATGTCTCCGTATGTGTCAAGTTTGTGTTCCAGCGTATTGTTCCCTATTAGCGCATTCAGCTTAAGGACAAGTTCCTCATCTAATTTCTCCCATTGTTCTTTTGCACCGGCAGGCGGCAAATTGAGTTTTTCACGTTTGGCGTTAAGAGCTTGTGCAAAATCCGCACCAGAACCATCAGCGTGGATGTCCTTGGCACTATGGTTTAAATCCTGGCCTTGGTCATCCAACGTCTCACCTGCTATCGCAGTGCGCTGCTGCTGGTTCGTATGAGTCTTCAAACAGCCCATTAATCATGATCCGTTGTGCCTTTCCAGTCGTGATGGAGTCAGTGCCGATGGATTCATCATTCTCTCCCACTTTCGGTGAATCCTGGGAGCATCTTTCGTTTATAGAACTCGTGGCATGTTATCAAAGGCAAGGTGGGAAGCCAACCCACAAAGCCCGCAGATCTAGTCTTTCACAGTGTCCTGCGGTCTTTCCCGAATGTCCTCCGAACTATTCCCGGAAGTCAATGGATTGACCATGTGCAGGTAGAAAGAAACTCTAGGGAGAGCTAGGCAACAGAAGGTCTTCAGAGAAGTAACCCCCTTTAGACAAGTGTTTCGGCCCTGAACTCCTTACACTCTCGGGGGGCCGGGCCACATCCAGGTCATGACTCCTGGATGCCCTTCTGCTGTTGTCTATTTTTTTTTTCCCACGCCGGGGAGCGAACCTGGGCGATTCTGCGCTTCAGAACTGCGGTACGCGGTTTTTACCAATGTGCTAACGGGGCACACATCATCTGTAGGGGATTTAATCCTTATGAAGTTCACTTTTGGTTCCTCCTTGCCCAGATCCAGCTTGAGCTCCTTTCTGCTGCATCTGCCATCGCTTTAAGGGCTCTAGTCCTCTTCTTCCCAGAAATGGCGAGTTGTTTCATGAGATCATAAGCGGAGGTGCCCACAAACCCTCTTGCCCCGACCTCTATGGCGAAGATTTTGACCCGCAGACCTGCTTTCTTCAGGTTCGGTCTTGTATATATATGTGCTTCTTCCATTCTGCTTTCGTATGGCACAGTGAGTTCTATCAGAATCACTTGTTTCGAGGAGTCAGAGTGGAGAGCGATGTCTGGTCTCATGCCTGTCTGGCTGATGACATCTGGGTAATTTCTCCACTCTGGGAGGTCTGCTGTACACTCCCAGTCGACTGCTCCATCCAGAAGACCCTTTGGCAATGTGCTGGTTGTCATAGCAATTTCGGGCCAGACCTGTTTCCCTCCTGCTTTGTAGAACGTTGTCATAGCAATTGGTGCGTTTGGGGTCATGGTTTTTTCGCTAACCACGTCTGTGATCACTTTCAGAACTTGGTTGTGCCTCATACAGTAATACAGTATAAACATAGTCAGTCAGATACATACAGTAATACAGTATAAACACAGTGAGTCAGATACATACAGTAATACAGTATAAACATAGTCAGTCAGATACATACAGTAATACAGTATAAACATAGTCAGATACATACAGTAATACAGTATAAACATAGTCAGTCAGATACATACAGTAATACAGTATAAACATAGTCAGTCAGATACATACAGTAATACAGTATAAACATAGTCAGATACATACAGTAATACAGTATAAACATAGTCAGATACATACATTAATGCAGCATAAACATAGTCAGATACATACATCAATGTAGCATAAACATAGTCTACATACATTAATGCAGTATAAACATTTAGTCAGATACATGTAGATAATGCAGAATAAACAGTCAGTTCGTCAAGAACAAGAAGAGATTATAACATGAAATTAATAACAGTAACATTAGTGAACACAAAACTGTATCAGGAAGAAGAATGTCTAAATCCTGTCATAAATACGAGTGTTCCGCACACAGACATATGAGCACACTCACACACACAACACACACACACACACACACACACACACACACACACACACACACACACACACACACACACACACACACACATGAACACACACACATGCACACACACATGCACACACACAAACAAACACATACACACACACACACGAACACATACACACACATGCACAGTCACACGCACACACACACACACACACACACACACACACACACACACACACACACACACATGCACACACACAAACAAACACACATGCATGAACACATACACACATATGCACAATCACACACACACACACACACACACACACACACATACACACACACACACCATGAACACATACATACACACACATACACATATGTGCGCGCATAAACACACACACACACACCATGAACACATACATACACGCACTCACACACGCACGCACACACACACGCGCACACACACACGCACACACACACACACACACACACACACACACACACACACACACACACACACACACACACACACACACATTCACGCTCCACGAACACGAGCACGTTTACACACACACATAGCCTACTTTTTTTTTTGGGGGGGGGGGGGGGCATTTACGAGGTTCATACATCAATGTAGTATAAACATAGACACAATACAGTATATTGGTCAAGAGCAGCAAGAAATAATAAGATGAAAGCACACACTGGGCAAGTGGTCATTTGTACAAAAGCAGCCAAACAAGGCAATCAGTACAGTGATTAGTGTGGACACCACATACTGCATGACACGCCCATCCCATTCCCCAGACAATCAGAGAGTGTTTGGGGTCAAGCACTCAATCCCTGATGAATTGGTGGACATATTGCTGGTCACCTAGTTACAGGGAACAGTTGAGGGAGGGAGATGGGGGGGAGGGAGGGAGACAAAGAAAAAGGATGGACTGACAATGTTGAAGAATGGACAGAAAAGCCATTTGCAGAAACCCAGGTTTTAGCACACAACCGACAGAGCTGGAAGAATCTGGTGAACAGTTATTTGGTGAGATGCCCAATGACCTTTTAAGACGTTAAGGGAGAAGAAGAAGCAGTAGTAGGAGAGAAAGAATAGAAGAAGAATAGCAAGAAAAAGAACAAGAAGAAGAAGAAGAACAACAACAACAAGAGAAGAAAAAGACGAAGACCAAGACGAAGAACAAGAAGAAGAAGAAGAAGAAAATGGAAAGAGAGAGAGACAGAGACAGAGAGAGAGAGAGAACAAAAAATTGTAATATAAGAATAAATAGAAGAAGGAAAAGAAAAAGGAGAAGAAGAGGAAGAAGAGAGAGAGAGAGAGAAAGAGAGAGAAGGAAAATAAAGGGGAAAAAACAAAAAAATAATGATACAGGAGGAAATCGTAGGAGAAGGAGGAGGAGAAGAAGAAGAAGAACAAGAACAAGAACAAGAACAAGAAAACAAGAAAAAGAAGAAGCAAGAAAGAACAAGAACAAGAACAAGAACAAGAAGAAGAACAAGAACAAAACAGAAAAACAAGAACAAGAACAAGAACAAGAAGAAGAACAAGAACAAGAACAAGAACAAAGAAGAACAAGAACAAGAACAAGAACAAGAACAAGAACAAGAACAAGAACAAGAACAAGAACAAGAAGATAGACGGAGAAGAAGGTAGAGACGAAAAAGAAGAAAGACGAAGTAGAAGCAGAAGGAGGAGGAGGAGACAGTGACATGATTTACGGAATCGTTAAAGAGAATAGTTGATATTGTGCATGTGTTCAGGGAGGGTCTGGAACTAACATGTGGGAAAATATCCATCCTTCACCCTACACGCAACAGGTTCCCAGACAGCATAGAACCCAGACCTTTTACTGCAAGTCCAACGTCATCTCCTCTTGACATCGTCTTCTTCTCGTTCGCCACCACACTTGAAATTGATTTTTATAGCTCGTCTTCTGCAGCGCATCCACAGACCTGCACAGCTTCTCCCACAGGCTTTACGGTGTCATCAAGTCTCCTTCCTCAGTGACCGGTAGCTCTCGCAGTCCTGGAGGATGTGTTTTGCTGTCTGGTCAGCTTCTCCACAGAAGAACCCAGGGGATGGTACAAGTCCAGAGCGCTTGTTGGTGTGGTGGTTCAGTTTGCTGTGGCCAGTCCGCAGGCGGAGGTTAATGACTTGCTCTTTGCTCGCACAGCAGCTGGTGGCAACTGTCGTTATTGGCATTACTATCGCGCCCATCGTTTTTGGTAAAATGTAAATTCTCTGATAGGTAGACAATAAACAGTTATAGTCACAGTATCGATAAGATATGACTACCACACACACCACACACAACCCAACAACAACACACACACACACACACACACACACGTATGTATATACATATATGTATGTATATATATATACATATACATACAATTACACATGTATCATATAGATAGATAATAATAGATAGATAGATAGATAGATGATAGATAGATAGATAGACAATAGACAATAGATAGATAGATAGATAGATAGATAATGACTGATGTTATAGATAGATAGATAGATAGATAGATAGATAGATAGATAGATAGATAGATAGATAGATAGATAGATGATCGACGACAGACAGATAGATAGATAGATAGACAGACAGACAGAAAGACAGATAGATACGCAGATTCGCAGATACATAGAGAGAGAGAAAGAGATAAATAGACAGAGAAAGAAGAGAGAGAGAGAGAGAAAAAGAGAGACAGAGAGATACTGTTTTGAGTCCCTTAGTCCATGAATATCAGCCAACGTGTTGAAGAAGCTACTGCTAAGAACTACTGATTGGGAAGTCGTGGATTCAAATCCCCATAATTATTATGAAATTACAAGCATCGTGAATGTTGTCCTCGAATCTCTGGCCCTTTCTGCCTTGATCTCGTGGTGGGTGACTTCAGTTTTTTGGTTTCCTCTAACATTCCATGTTGGAGGTGAAATCAGGTTGGAAGTCTGTCATGTCAACGGTCCATAAGGTCGGTTGCTGGAAGGCCGAGGGTCGTGGTAATGGTCTCCCTACCAGGGTCTGTTACCAGAATGGCTCAGTGACTGAGCGATTACAGTCATTAACCCTGTAACTCCCGCACCCTGTCCACTAGCATCCTGCATTGTCAACCACGCTAGCAAAGCAAAAACTTAACCCTTTGAATCCTTCATCCTATTCGCGAGCTTCCTGCAGGAAGTCAGTGGATAGGGTGAGGGGTCAAAAGGTTAAGTTTTTGCAGTTGGTGGATTAGGGTGCGGGAGTCAAAGGGTTAATAGAGAGCTTTGAAGACAGTGTCTTGAGTAAGTTGGATCAGAACAGGCACTGTTGAACTCTGCCGATGTGATCTGGCAGCAGTGGCCTCATGGCGACTTAACATTGCTGGTTCCCTCGGACCTTCAGGCACTGACAGGGACTTCAGCTTGAATAAACTTAGGGTTGGTGGTGTTTTGCGATTGGCATGGCTCAATACTGCTGATGCACAGCAGAAGAAAGTGCAGACTGAAAGAAAACGAGATGAAAAATAGCACTGATACGTTTATCGTTAATGGTAGTCAGACTACTTCCAGTTATTGAGTTGTCTTAAGGTTCATACTCAGACCACTAACTGACTTGTCTTACAAGTTGGTAGTCACACCACAAACTGATTTGACTTACAAGTTGGTAGTCACACCACTAACTGATTTGACTTACAAGTTGGTAGTCACACCACTAACTGACTTATGACTAGACTTACAAGTTGGTAGTCACACCACTAACTGACTTATGACTAGACTTACAAGTTGGTAGTCACACCATTAATTGACTTGTGTTACAACTTGGTAGTCTGACCAGTACATTTGTCTTACAACTTGGTAGTCTGACCAGTAACTGATATGTCTTACAACTTGGTAGTCACACCAGTAACTGACATGTCTTACAACTTGGTAGTCACACCAGTAACTGACATGTCTTACAACTTGGTAGTCTGACCAGTAACTGACTTGTCTTACAACTTGGTAGTCTGACCAGTAACTGACATGTCTTACAAGTTGGTAGTCTGACCAGTAACTGACATGTCTTACAAGTTGGTGGTCTGACCAGTAACTGACTTGTCTTACAAGTTGGTAGTCTGACCAGTAACTGACTTGTCTTACAACTTGGTAGTCTGACCAGTAACTGATTTGTCTTACAACTTGGTAGTCTGACCAGTAACTGACTTGTCTTACAACTTGGTAGTCTGACCAGTAACTGACTGGTCCTACAACTTGGTAGTCTGACCAGTAACTGACTTGTCCTACAACTTGGTAGTCTGACCAGTAACTGACTGTCCTACAACTTGGTAGTCTGACCAGTAACTGACTTGTCTTACAACTTGGTAGTCAGACCAGTAACTGACTGTCTTACAACTTGGTAGTCTGACCAGTTACTGACTTGTCTTACAACTTGGTAGTCTGACCAGTAACTGACTTGTCTTACAACTTGGTAGTCTGACCAGTAACTGACTTGTCTTACAACTTGGTAGTCTGACCAGTAACATTTGTCTTACAACTTGGTAGTCACACCAGTAACTGACTTGTCTTACAACTTGATAGTCAGACCAGTAACTGACTTGTCTTACAAGTTGGTAGTCTGACCAGTAACATTTGTCTTACAACTTGGTAATCACACCAGTAACTGACTTGTCTTACAACTTGGTAGTCTGACCACTAACTGAATTGTCTTACAACTTGGTAGTCTGACCAGTAACTGACTTGTCTTACAACTTGATAGTCAGACCACTAACTGACTTGTCTTACAACTTGGTAGTCTGACCAGTAACTGACTTGTCTTACAACTTGGTAGTCTGACCACAAACTGACTTGTCTTACAACTTGGTAGTCCACCAGTAACTGACTTGTCTTACAAGTTGGTAGTCACACCAGTAACTGACTTGTCTTACAAGTTGGTAGTCACACCACTAACTGACTTGTCTTACAACTTGATAGTCACACCAGTAACTGACATGTCTTACAACTTGATAGTCACACCAGTAACTGATATTGTCTTACAACTTGATAGTCACACCACTAACTGACATGTCTTACAAGTTGGTAGGCTGACCAGTAACTGACATGTCTTACAAGTTGGTAGTCTGACCAGTAACTGATATGTCTTACAACTTGGTAGTCTGACAGTAACTGACATGTCTTACAACTTGGTAGTCACACCAGTAACTGACATGTCTTACAACTTGGTAGTCTGACCAGTAATTGACATGTCTTACAACTTGGTAGTCTGACCAGTAACTGACTTGTCTTACAACTTGGTAGTCAGACCAGTAACTGACTTGTCTTACAACTTGGGGTCTGACCAGTAACTGACATGTCTTACAACTTGATAGTCTGACCAGTAACTGACATGTCTTACAAGTTGGTAGTCTGACCAGTAACTGACTTGTCTTACAACTTGGTAGTCTGACCAGTAACTGACTTGTCTTACAACTTGGTAGTCTGACCAGTAACTGACTTGTCTTACAACTTGGTAGTCAGACCAGTAACTGACATGTCTTACAACTTGGTAGTCTGACCAGTAACTGACTTGTCTTACAACTTGGTAGTCTGACCAGTAACTGACTTGTCTTACAACTTGATAGTCTGACCAGTAACATTTGTCCTACAACTTGGTAGTCTGACCAGTACATTTGTCCTACAACTTGATAGTCTGACCAGTAACATTTGTCTACAACTTGATAGTCTGACCAGTAACATTTTTCCTACAACTTGATAGTCTGACCAGTAACATTGTCTTACAATTTGGTAGTCTGACCAGTAACATTTGTCCTACAACTTGGTAGTCGGACCAGTAACATTTGTCTTACAACTTGATAGTCACACCAGTAACTGATATGTCTTACAACTTGATAGTCACACCACTAACTGACATGTCTTACAAGTTGGTAGGCTGACCAGTAACTGACATGTCTTACAAGTTGGTAGTCTGACCAGTAACTGATATGTCTTACAACTTGGTAGTCTGACCAGTAACTGACATGTCTTACAACTTGGTAGTCACACCAGTAACTGACATGTCTTACAACTTGGTAGTCTGACCAGTAACTGACATGTCTTACAACTTGGTAGTCTGACCAGTAATTGACATGTCTTACAACTTGGTAGTCTGACCAGTAACTGACTTGTCTTACAACTTGGTAGTCAGACCAGTAACTGACTTGTCTTACAACTTGGCGGTCTGACCAGTAACTGACTTGTCTTACAACTTGATAGTCTGACCAGTAACTGACATGTCTTACAAGTTGGTAGTCTGACCAGTAACTGACTTGTCTTACAAGTTGGTAGTCGGACCAGTAACACTTGTCCTACAACTTGATAGTCTGACCAGTAACATTTGTCTTACAAGTTGGTAGTCTGATCAGTAACATTTGTCCTACAACTTGATAGTCTGACCAGTAACATTTGTCCTACAACTTGGTAGTCTGACCAGTAACATTTGTCTTACAATTTGGTAGTCTGACCAGTAACATTTGTCTTACAACTTGGTAGTCAGACCAGTAACATTTGTCTTACAATTTGGTAGTCTGACCAGTAACATTTGTCCTACAACTTGGTAGTCTGACCAGTAACATTTGTCTTACAATTTGGTAGTCTGACCAGTAACATTTGTCCTACAACTTGGTAGTCGGACCAGTAACATTTGTCTTACAAGTTGGTAGTCTGACCAGTAACACTTGTCCTACAACTTGGTAGTCGGACCAGTAATTGACTTGTCTTACAACTTGGTAGTCTGACCAGTAACACTTGTACTACAACTTGGTAGTCGGACCAGTAACTGAATTGTCTAACAAGTTCGTTGGATTCGTTTTTCTTCTTTTTGTTGTAGTTGTGGGTAGCAATGATATTCACGATGATGATGATGATGATGATGATGATGATGATGATGATGATGATGATGATGATGATGATGACGACGACGACGACGACGACGACGACGACGACGACGAATTCATTATTATTATTATCATCATCATCATCATCACCACCACCACCACAACTGTGACATCATTATCATTACCATCATCATCACTGATGACACATCACATCGCAATATCCATCGGATCATCATCGTCATCATCATCATTCTTGGTATTGTCAATAGTTGCAGAAAAGAGTGACAGACAGGCAGACACACAAACACAGACAGAGAGAGACAGAGACAGACAGGCAGAGACAGAACAAGCAGAGACAGACAGAGAGAAGAATGGAAGTATAAAATGTAACAACAAAATGTGAGTTGATCAAATACAAATTTATTAAATTTATTCAAAACAGTTGGCAGATACAATATCATCTATAACTTCAATACAATTTTTAATTTAAAAAAAAAAAGAGACAGAGAGAGACAGTGGAACAGACTGAGAGAGAGACAAACAGAGACACAGAGACAGAAAGAGCGAGCGAAATGGAACTATAAGGACGGAATGTACTTGATCACAGTTATATTAATTTTTTCAAACAATGGACGGACACGATATCACCAATACCTTCATTAAAACTGTGAAGAAAAAAAGGGACAAGAAGAGACAAAGTGACAAAGAGAGAGAAAAGTGACAAAGAGGAAAGTGACAAGAGAGAAAGATAGGACAGAAAAAGACATACAGACTGAGAGAGACAAAAAAAAGGAAAGAGAAGAAGACAGAGAGAAAGAAAGAGACAGACAGACATAAGAAAAGGGAGAGGACAGAGACAGAAAGAGAAGAGATGATGAGAAGAGGGAGAGAAGGGACAAAGAGAGAGACAGAGAGAGAGAAAAGAGAGGAACAGAGAGAGAGGAACAGGGAGAGAAGAGGGGACAGGAGAGAGGAAAGAGAGAGAGAGACAGACAGACAGAAGACAGAAGACAGAGAGAGAGACAGAGGCAGAGACAGAGAGAGAGAGAGGTGTAAATTAGGAAAATGTTGAGCATCTGACACGGATACAGGAGTGGCGAAAAGAGACATGTTGAGTTTTGTGGAAACAGTTGTCTACGTAAGGACATATTTTCTCTGGCTGCAGGGAAATGTAATGTAATGATATATAATATGATAATAATAAGAGAGGAGGATTTTCTTCATCATCATCATCATCTTCATCGTCATCATCATCATCACCACCACCATCATTCTTATCATGAGATATTATTTTCAAAGTTAAAAAAGTCTTTTCTCCATTTTCTCCAATTCCCAAGGCTCTGTGGCGGTCGAATATTTTGCCTGAAAAGTCCCCTCTTACTGCTAGATATTATACAGAAAACGTTTGGCTCAAAGGTGTGCAGCCCATCCGTGAGCAGCGTCTGAATGTGGGCACCAGTTAAAGACTCCTTCTACATGGCAATGCAAGTGTCCATACAGCCAAGGTCACTGTGACCTATCTACATGACCCAGTCCATTCAAGTTATCCCTCACCCACCCTACAGCCCTGACTTAACCCCAAGGTCACTGTGACCTATCTACATGACCCAGTCCATTCAAGTTCTCCCTCACCCACCCTACAGCCCTGACTTAACCCCAAGGTCACTGTGACCTATCTACATGACCCAGTCCATTCAAGTTCTCCCTCATCCACCCTACAGCCCTGACTTAACCCCAAGGTCACTGTGACCTATCTACATGACCCAGTCCATTCAAGTTCTCCCTCACCCACCCTACAGTCTTGACTTAACTCCAAGGTCACTGTGACCTATCTACATGACCCAGTCCATTCAAGTTCTCCCTCACCCACCCTACAGTCCTGACTTAACTCCAAGGTCACTGTGACCTATCTACATGACCCAGTCAATTCAAGTTCTCCCTCACCCACCCTACAGTCTTGACTTAACTCCAAGGTCACTGTGACCTACCTACATGACCCAGTCCATTCAAGTTCTCCCTCACCCACCCTACAGCCCTGACTTAACCCCAAGGTCACTGTGACCTATCTACATGACCCAGACCATTCAAGTTCTCCCTCACCCACCCTACAGTCCTGACTTAACCCCAAGGTCACTGTGACCTATCTACATGACCCAGACCATTCAAGTTCTCCCTCACCCACCCTACAGTCCTGACTTAACCCCAAGGTCACTGTGACCTATTTACTACAGCACACCGTTCAAGTTCTCCCTCACCCACCCCCACAGTCCTGACTTAACCCCAAGGTCACTGTGACCTATTTACTACAGCACACCGTTCAAGTTCTCCCTCACCCACCCCACAGTCCTGACTTAACCCCAAGGTCATTGTGACTACTTACTAGAGCAACGTTCAAGTTCTCCTCACCACCCCACAGTCCTGACTTAACCCATGCAATTTCCGGTTGTTTCCCCTGTTGAAGCAAAATGTGACTGGCAAGAATTTTTTTTTTAATCCAGGCCTTGAGCGGAAAAGCAGTGAAATCACAGCTGGCTACCATACCTATATCATACAATCAAACACATTTGACTCTTGGCTGAGGAGGCTGAAACCGTGTGAAGTGAGGTGGGTAGTGTTTTAAAGGATTAAAACTTTCACGAACACTGGACTTCCTAGTTTCGCTTTGTGAAGCGATAAGAGGATGGTACTTCGAAGGGTTAAAACTTTCACGAAGGTTGGACTTCCTAGTTTTGCTTTGCGACTCGTATTTCATGTGAACAATGAGTGTTTCGAAGATTTCTTTCCACATAACGTTTCCCTAATTTGTCAATGCCTTCACAGAGGAAAAACTAGAGAAGCTCATTTTTTTTAGGGAGGAGAAGAAAATGAGACAGAAAGATAGAGGACAGAGGAGCAGAGAGAGAGAGAGAGGACAGAGAGAGAGAGAGAGAGAGAGCAGAGAGAGAGAGACAGAGAGACAGAGACAGAGAGACAGAGACAGAGACAGAGACAACGAAGACAGAGACAGACAACAAGAGACAGAAAGAGGGGGAGAGGAGACACAGAGAGAGAGACAGAGAGAGAGAGACAGAGACAAAGACAGACAGACAGACACAGAGACAGAAAGAGGGGAAGAGCACACGTGATCTACACGGCAAGCATCGTGACCATATCAAGACGACAGGCTACTTCAGGTCACAGCACAGGGCAATCCATCTTCATATCACATTTGGTGGCTAAACACATTAAAAGATCCCACAGAACATAGGAGCTGTCCCTGGGAGAATACTGTTGAAAAATCCGCTTCCATAGGTAAACAGAAATACACGCATACAAAAAAGAAGAAGAAAAGAAGGATAATGGTGGCACTACACTGCCACACTCTCCCTGGGAAGAGAAACCGAAATTCACACGGTTAATCCAATTTTACCACAAACAAACAAATAAATAATATATAAATAAAAAACATCTAAATGCAAAATACAATGCATGTTCCTACCAAGCGTGGGTCAGCTCAACACAGAGTGTGGAATGTAACAACAGAGATGTAGTACATTGGTCCACCTCCGTCAGGAATGGGGTGTTGAAAAACCACTTGGCTAGGGATGGAATCATTTGGTCAGGCAGATTCATCACTGCTCTTTCTCCGTCTGAAATGGGGTGCTGAACAGCAGACCTGGCCAGGAATGGAATCATTTGGTCAGGCAGATTCATCACTGCTCTTCTCCGTCTGAATGGGTGCTGACAGCAGACCTGGCCAGGAATGGAATCATTTGGTCAGGCAGATTCATCACTGCTCTTTCTCCGTCTGAAATGGGGTGCTGAACAGCAGACCTGGCCAGGAATGGAATCATTTGGTCAGGCAGATTCATCACTGCTCTTTCTCCGTCTGAAATGGGGTGCTGAACAGCAGACCTGGCCAGGAATGGAATCATTTGGGCAGGCAGACTCCTACCCGCCCCACTCCACCACACTGTGCAACATCAACCGATCCACAGTGACATCGCTTGGTCAAGGAGTTGCGAGGCGCAAACGTTGACAACTTTGCCAACTTCTTTCAAGATCAGTTCGTTTGACGATTCAATAATTTATCTGTCATGGGATAAACGGCAACACCGAGACCCAGGCAGTCCACACACAAGACTTGAACTCCTGGAAATAGATGGTGCTCGGTGGACTCAACAGTTTCCAGGAGAGACAACTGCTCCTGGCTGTAAGACAAACGGGACTACACACAGGTCAGACTTGAGGCAAACCAGCCAACCATGGACTTCATCAGTGATCACTTGCCATAGATACTGCCTGTCACCTGTGGGACTACTCACCCATCATTCATACTGTTTCAGTGTCCCGAGAGATCTTGTACAACAGCACTAAAACCAATAGCTCTCCAGGACTGCAGGAGGCCACACAGCTTTTTGTCAGTTCAGTTTCTCATCATCTCCCTACTTTCCATCAAGAAACCAGAGAAAGATGCTGACTGACAAAACAAGTGGTCACTCATTTTTTTACACTAGCAATGATCCCATGGGCTGGCTTATCCCAGTTCTAAGGCATGGCACACACACACACACCACACACACACACACACAACACATACACGCACCAAACGCGCGTACACACACACAAACACACAACATACACACACACAAACGCGCGTGCACATACACACACACACACACACCACACCCTCTCCATATCTGTTTGGCTATTTTCGTTCTTCTGCTTGAAATGAACATTGTATGTTTGTTCAACAAAAACTCTTACCTAGAGCAAAAAGTCTTATACATACTGTCTACTAACAGCACCTTCCATCCACAATCAAACCAGAAAACCAATGTCATCGCCGTACTTCCCAAAGGTGAGAAATCTAGACACTGACTTTCTCAGTCTCTTCTCATACATGTAAAAGAACAGAAAACAAAATAAAATGATAGAACAGAAACACACACACACACACACAAAATCACCATCCCCAACACTACAAGACAATGAACATGGAAAATGTTCACATTCCAAGTAAGTGTGATGTTATTGTCCAAATGACATCAGTAAGCACAAGATGATGTCAGGAGGGAGACAGGCCCACGTCCACACTCCATAAAACGTCACGACCCGTAGGAGGTCAGGAGGCACGAGATGGTGTCAAGAGGGTGATGGGTCCGCTCGTCCCGCTCGGTGTGACGTCATGACCGCTATGGCGTCAGTGTGCACGAGATGACGCACAAAGGGCAGGCCTACCGACGTCAAGCCGATGACGTCAGCGTCTATGAGATGACGTCCTGATGGCGACGGCGGGGACGGTGAGAGGGTGATGAGGATGGTGGTGGCACTGGTGGCGGGGGTTGGTGGACTTTGGGGGAATCGGGGGGGGGGGGGGGAGGAGAACAGGAAATGGTGGGGGCGGGGCACTCGGGGTGAGATCCAGACATGTCAGTGTGGGCTAGGGGAGGCTGGGGGCTGGGCAAGGGGCACGATGTCAAGGTCACTGCCAGGGATCAGCCGGTCGAAGAAGAAAGAAAGAAGCTGGTGAGCCTGAAACACACACACATGCAGACAACAAAGGTCAGGATGAAGCTTGTCCTATATCCCCCAGGTCACCGGGTGGAGTGAGGTGGTAGAGACCTCAAGTCTAAAGGTAAAATTTGCACCACAACTCCTAGGTCGTTGGGTGGGGTGAGGTGGGAGAGATTTCAAGTCTAAAGGTAAAATTTGCACCATAACTCCTAGTTCGTTGGGTGGAGTGAGGTGGTAGAGACCTCAATTTTAAAGGTAAAATTTGCACCATAACTCATAGGTCGTTGGGTGGAGTGAGGTGGTAGACAACTCATTTCAAAGATAAACTTGCACAATAACACCCGGGTTGTTGGATGGATTGAGGTGGTAGGATACCTCAATTTCAAAGATAAAGCATGCCCTATAACCCCTACATCGATGGGTGAAGTGAGGTGGTAGAGAACTCAAACTTGCACAACAACCCCCTGGTTGTTTGGTGGAGAGAGGTGGTAGAGACCTAATTTCAAAGGTAAAGCTTGTCCTGTAACTCCCACATCATTGGGTGGAGAGAGGTGGTATAGACCTCAATTGTAAAGGTGAAAGCTTGCACAAAAACCACCAGGTTATTGGGTGGAGTGAGGTGGTAGAGACCTCAATTTCAAAGGTAAAGCTTGTCCTGTAACTCCCACATCATTGGGTGGAGTGAGGTGGTATAGACCTCAATTGTAAAGGTGAAAGCTTGCACAAAAACCACCAGGTTATTGGGTGAAGTGAGGCGGTAGAGACCTCAATTTCAAAGGTAAAGCTTGCACAATAACACCCAGGTTGTCCGGTGGGGTGAGGTGGTGGAGACCTCAATTTCAAAGGTAAAGCTTGCACAATAACACCCAGGTTGTCGGGTGGGGTGAGGTGGTGGAGACCTCAATTTCAAAGGTAAAGCTTGCACAATAACACCCAGGTTGTCGGGTGGGGTGAGGTGGTGGAGACCTCAATTTCAAAGGTAAAGCTTGCACAATAACCCCCACATCATTTCGCAGAGTGGGGTGGTAAAGACCTCAACGTGATATGTAAACTTACACTATAACCCTAAGTTAGTAAGAGAGGTCAAGGTTGTTCCATGACCTTGAGGTCCTAGGGCAGCGAGACTGAAGAAAAACTTCAACTTTCCTCGGGGCCAGCATTATGAGAGTGGCGCCCATCTCCTCTCCCTCGCTGATTCACCTTTCTCTACTTTTTGAACCAAGCTATCCAGCTATCCGCCATTCACACACAGATGGCAGATGGAGACCGTGAGCACCAACTTGTTGCTGGGGCCAGATTCACACGCACGCAGTTAGGATGGAAGGTTTGGTCATAATCAGCATTTCCCAGAGTCTCCACCACCACCACCACCACCCATCCCCATGTCACCCTACCCCCCCCCCACCACCACCATACGTCCCTCAAAGTCACAAACACAACGGTCTTTTCCACAAACTTTCAAGAAAAATGAAATAAAATGAAATCAGACCAAAACCCAATCAAACCAAAACAAAATAAATAACATCAAAATAAAATACAATGGAAAAAAATACAATAAGAAATAAAACAAAATAAAACAAAACAAAACAAAAACAAAAAAAACAAGTCAACCAAGCAACCAACCATTACTGACTCACGCACGCACGCACACACTCACACACACACAACGACCTAGGAGTTGTGGTGCAAATTTTACCTTAGATTTGATTTTATCAAGATTTTGCGCTATATAAATATTGTAATTTTTATTATTATAAACAAATGACTTCCTCCCCTCTACCACCACCACCACCACCACCCTACTCACTTGAAGTTATATTTTTTAATGTGTTCTATGCATATCACTGTATATAGTACAGCTGTGTTACACTGCGCAGTTGAACTGTCTTATGACAACTGTACTGTAATTCTATCACAGTAAGTATTCAGTTCTTAGACAGACACACTGATGGACAGACAGATAATGAAAGAGAGAGAAAGTGAGAGAGAATGGGAGGGAGAGAGACAGACAGACAGAGACAGAGGCAAAGACTGAGAGAGAGAGAGAGGGGGGGGAGAC
Source organism: Monoplex corrugatus (assembly GCA_030674185.1). Lineage (NCBI taxonomy): Eukaryota > Metazoa > Mollusca > Gastropoda > Littorinimorpha > Ranellidae > Monoplex > Monoplex corrugatus. The sequence goes on from JAPXFY010000029.1 coordinate 5,906,874, forward strand.
AGAGAGACAGACAGACAGACAGAGACAGAGACAAAGGCAAAGACCGAGAGAGAGAGAGAGAGGGGGGGAGAGACAGAGAGAGAGACAGACAGACAGACAGAGACAGAGACAAAGGCAAAGACCGAGAGAGAGAGAGTAGTTAGATCGGGAGAGAGAGAGTAGTTAGATCGGGAGAGAGAGAGAGTAGTTAGATCGGGAGAGAGAGAGTAGTTAGATCGGGAGAGAGAGAGTAGTTAGATCGGGAGGGAGAGAGTAGTTAGATCGGGAGAGAGAGTAGTTAGATCGGGAGATAGAGTAGTTAGATCGGGAGAGAGAGAGAGTAGTTAGATCAGGAGAGTGAAAGAGAGACAGACAGACAGAGAAAGAGACAAAGACAAAGAGAGAGACAGAGACAGACTGAGACAGACAGACAGACAGACAGACAGACATAGACACAGACACAGACAGACTGAGACAGACAGACACAGACACTGACAGACACAGACACAGACAGAGAGAACACAGACTGAGACAGACAGACACAGACACTGACAGACACAGACACAGACAGAGAGAACACAGACTGAGACAGACAGACACAGACACTGACAGACACAGACAGAGAGAACACAGAGACAGACAGACACAGACAGACAGAAGGAGAGGGAGGGAGGGAGGGAGGGAGCAGAGAGAGAGAGCAAAGAGAGACACAGTATAGCGGTAGTGGAGGTGATGATGATGCTGACGCAGGTAGCGGGGAAGTGGGTGGGGATGGTGATAGTCCAGGGGATGGAGAGGGTGGAGGGTGCAGTGCTGCACGCACCATGACGTCATGTGTTGCTTGCAGCAGGGCGGGGCGGGGCCAAGTCACGCGCGAGCGCGTGCGTTGTGTCCGTGTGTGTTTGGTCTGTGTGTGTGCGCGCACGTGCGTGCATGTGTGTGAGTGTTCGTACGGCACAGAGAGAGACAGAGAGTGAGTTTGTGTGTGATTCTCTGAGTGTGTGTGTGTTGTGTGTGTGTGTGTGTGTGTGTGTGTGTGTGTGTGTGTGTGTGTGTGTGTGTGTGTGTGTTGTGTGTGTGTGTGAATGCGTGGTGAGTGTGTGCACGTGAGAGAAAGAGGGGGAGGAGGGGAGACAGAGACAGAGGCAGACAGTCAGACAGAGAAAGAGAGAGAGACAGACAGAGACAAGAGGACAGACAAACAAACAAACAGACAGACAGAGTTAGAGATAGTCAGCGAGAAAACAAACACAAATAAGCGTGTGCAAGCGCGCATGCATGCACAAGTCCGTGCAATCTCCCCAATGAGTGGTGATGAAATGAAATCTGACTCTCTCCCTGTCGACATACACTTCATATTTACTAATGTCCGCCCTTCCCTCTGTCTGTATGTGTATATATATATATATATATATATATATATATATATATATATATATATATATATATATATACACTCGTACATACATATATGTGTGTGTGCGTGTGTGTGTGTATTGTGGTGATGTGTGTGTGTATGTGATGTGTGTGGCGCGCTGTGATGTGTTGTTGTGGGTGTATGTGTGTGTGTGTGTGTGTGTGTGTGTATGTGTGTGTGTGTGTGTGTGTGTGGTGCGCGCGCGCGCGCGCACGTGAATGTGTGTGCGTGTGTGTGTGTGTGCGCGCACGTGAATGTGTGTGCGTGTGTGTGTGTGTGTGTGTGTGTGTGTGTGTGTGTGTTGTGTGTGTGTGTGTGTGTGTGTGTGTGTGTGTGTGTGTGTGTGTGTGTGTGTGTATGTGTGTGTGACAGAGACAAAGAGAGAGAGACAGACAGACACACACACACACACACAAGAGACACACACAGCACAGAGAGAGAGAGAAACTGTATATATTACACTTTGTCTTGTAATGCAAATGTGTCATGTTCAGTGAGTCGAGATGAGTTTGGAGAATAGAGCTATAAACAATTATTATCATCACTATCATTATCATCGTTATTACTACAATCATTATCATTTTTATAATAATAATAATAATATCAGTATCACTGTTGTCATCGTCATCATCACAATCACTATCACCACTACCGCCATCGGTATCATCATTATCATTTGTTAGATTTTATTATCAATATTACCAGCCAGAGGAAAAAACAAACAAAAACGAACTGATAAAATTCGGGTAGATGCGGGTTTGATGATGATGATGATGATGATGATGATGATGATGATGATGATGATGATGATGATGTGATGATGAGATGATGATATGATGATGATGATGATGATGATGATGATGACGACGACGACGACGACGATGACGACGACGACGACGACGCTGATGACGATGACGATAATAAGATGATACTGATGACGACGACGACGACCATGATGATGTGATAATGATAATGACAACAATGATAATATGTGATGTTCATGATGATGATGATGATGATGGAGACGACGATGATTAAACAGAAGGGGAAACAACCGTCAACAGGATCTCAACAGATGTACAATTCGATCCTCACTCACCACAACAGATATGTCATCACTACAACGTCTGAATAATGATAACGACAGTGACAATGACGATGATAATTACAACGACAAAGACGATGACAATGAAAATGACAACACATTATTTTCCACTGGACAGAAATGCCAATTTCTATTGTTGAATCGTTTTCAGTGTGCTTCGATAATGTATACTGTTACACGTTCGACTGTGTAATACTCAAACGACACAATATGTGGCCAAGGCAAAACTTGGCAAAGTGAGTGACTGATTACCGTCTCTCTCTCTCTCTCTCTCTCTCTCTCTCTCTCTCTCTCTCTCTCTCTCTCTCTCTCTCTCTCCTCCCTCCCTCCTGCCTGCCTTTCTCTCTCGTCAGACTGTGAGAGGGAGGGAGTCTAACCCCCTATGCTCCCTGTGACTTGCAGTATGGCCCCAATAACAAAACGTGTATATCACTCACTACCTTCACTGGCTTTGCCTGCACATTGTACTATGAAAACGTGTCCTGTTGGATCAGGTTACAGTATGTTGGATCAGGTTACAGTATGATACATGTATTTCTTTTGGCATGTCTCCCAGTGGCTCTTCTTTTTGGTGAATCCATTTCGCTTCGTGGCAGCGATTTAAAAATCCTATTCAAAGTTTTCATGCCACAGTGCAGTGAAATATTGCACGTCTTGCAATCATGTCTTGGTATCAAATTCTCGCAGAACATATCACACCCAACATATACATTCAGTGACAATTTACAGGGACCACACGCCCTGTCCTTTGTGTTTATTGTCGTGTTGCTTGTCTTGCATTTTATTGTGAGGATTTCCATGCATTTTCATCACAAGCAGTATCTTCATTACGAGTGTTGTAAAGTACTGTATTTTCATAACAAATATTTCAAATTGTTTTGCATTCTCATCACGAATGTTTTCAATTCCTGTGTTATCAAAACGTACGAATACTGGCTTTCTGGATAACCGTTTTAAATAACTGCATGCTTTGTATATGATACAGTGTGTGGTGTGTGTGTGTGTGTGTGTGTTGTGTGTGTGTGTGTGTGTGTGTGTGTGTGTGTGTCTGTGGTGTGTCTGTGTGTCTGTGTGTGGTCTGTGTGTGTCTGTGTCTGTGTCTAAGTGTGTCTGTATGTCTGTGTTTGTGTGTCTGTGTGTGTGTGTGTGTGTGTGTTGTGTGTGTGTGTGTGTGTGTGTGTGTGTGTGTGGTGTGTGTGTGAGTAGTGTGCGTGTGTGTGTGTGTGTATATGTGTGTGTGGTGCACGCGCGCGTGTGTGTGTATATGTGTGCATGCGCTTTCTGTGTGTGTATGTGTGATGAGGACGCATTGATATATATTATTTTGCTCTTCTTCATTTTGTTGCTATGGTTCCTAACATTCATGTTACCCTGTACTATAGTTCCTAATATTTATTTTCATGTCATATTTCGCCAATGCCAATTGTTACTTGATTTAAAGTGCGACAAACATGCTTTTGACGTGGACCGTCCGCCCTATATTGATGAAATGGCTGGCTACAGTTATTGCCATCATTAGTTCATGTCTTGCATATGTCTTGTACTTCATGCTTTGTACGCGTTTTATTTTATGCTTTACTTTCTTACAACACTGCATGGCCTTGTGCAGACACCATGGAAATTCCATTATTATGTTTTTAATTTGAGCGTTCCATACTTAGCACTGGCCACTTCCTCTCATGCAGATGACGAGCGATGCTTTTCTTAGTTCTCTGCCCCTGATAAAAAGTTTCTTAGTTCTCTGCCCTGATAAAAAGTTTCTTAGTTCTCTGCCCCTGATAAAAAGTTTCTTAGTTCTCTGCCCCTGATAAAAAGTTAATATCTCTGCCCCTTGATAAAAAGTTAATATCTCTGCCCCTTGATAAAAAGTTAATATCTCTGCCCTTGATAAAAAGTTAATATCTCTGCCCTGATAAAAAGTTAATATCTCTGCCCTTGATAAAAAGTTAATATCTCTGCCCTTGATAAAAAGTTAATATCTCTGCCCTTGATAAAAAGTTAATATCTCTGCCCTTGATAAAAAGTTAATATCTCTGCCCCTGATAAAAAGTTAATATCTCTGCCCTTGATAAAAAGTTAATATCTCTGCCCTTGATAAAAAGTTAATATCTGCCCTGATAAAAAGTTAATATCTCTGCCCTTGATAAAAAGTTAATATCTCTGCCCCTGATAAAAAGTTAATATCTCTGCCCTTGATAAAAAGTTAATATCTGCCCTTGATAAAAAGTTAATATCTCTGCCCTTGATAAAAAGTTAATATCTCTGCCCTTGATAAAAAGTTAATATCTCTGCCCTGATAAAAAGTTAATATCTCTGCCCTTGATAAAAAGTTAATATCTGCCCTGATAAAAAGTTAATATCTCTGCCCTTGATAAAAAGTTAATATCTCTGCCCCTGATAAAAAGTTAATATCTCTGCCCTTGATAAAAAGTTAATATCTCTGCCCTTGATAAAAAGTTAATATCTCTGCCCTTGATAAAAAGTTAATATCTCTGCCCTTGATAAAAAGTTAATATCTGCCCCTGATAAAAAGTTAATATCTCTGCCCTTGATAAAAAGTTAATATCTCTGCCCCTGATAAAAAGTTAATATCTCTGCCCTTGATAAAAAGTTAATATCTCTGCCCCTGATAAAAAGTTAATATCTCTGCCCTTGATAAAAAGTTAATATCTCTGCCCCTGATAAAAAGTTAATATCTCTGCCCCTGATAAAAAGTTAATATCTCTGCCCTGATAAAAGTTAATATCTCTGCCCCTGATAAAAAGTTAATATCTCTGCCCTGATAAAATAATATCTCTGCCCCTGATAAAAAGTTAATATCTCTGCCCCTGATAAAAAGTTAATATCTCTGCCCCTGATAAAAAGTTAATATCTCTGCCCCTGATAAAATGACAGTTCATATTTTTGCCCCTGATAAAATGACAGTTCATATTTCTGCCCCTGATAAAAATGATAGTTCATATTTCTGCCCCTGATAAAATGATAGTTCATATTTCTGCCCCTGATAAAAATTATAGTTCATATTTCTGCCCCTGATAAAATATATTATAGTTCATATATCTGCCCCTGATAAAATGATAGCTGTATTTAGGTCCCAAGACCTCCACACGCCCATATGTGCATCTTCGTCGACGGGAAACACCAGTAAAGGCTCCATTCGGCAATGTCAGTTTATGTCAGTGACAGAAACACCAGTAAAGGCTCCATTCGGCAATGTCAGTTTATGTCAGTGACAGAAACACCAGTAAAGGCTCCATTCGGCAACGTCAGTTTATGTCAGTGACAGAAACACCAGTAAAGGCTCCATTCGGCAACGTCAGTTTATGTCAGTGACAGAAACACCAGTAAAGGCTCCATTCGGCAACGTCAGTTTATGTCAGTGACAGAAACACCAGTAAAGGCTCCATTCGGCAACGTCAGTTTATGTCAGTGACAGAAACACCAGTAAAGGCTCCATTCGGCAACGTCAGTTTATGTCAGTGCCTGATGGCAAGACGTTAACCCTCTGACTCCCGTACCCTGTCCACCAGCGTCCTGCATTGTTAACCATGTTGCTAAGTAAAAACTTAACCCTTTGACTCTATCAGCTTATCCACCAGCTTCCTGCAGGAAGCTGATGGATAAGCTGATAGAGTCAAAGGGTTATGTTGCTGGTGGATAGGGTGAGGGAGTCAAAAGGGCTAAGTTTTTGCAGCTGGTGGATAGGGCGCGGGATTCAAAGGGTTAAACACGGACAGCACAACTACAGGAAACTGGTGGATAAGATGAAGGAGTCAAAGGATTAAGATTTCGATTTGCTAGCATGGTTTGTCAAAAGGCAGATGTGATGCATCTAGTGTGTTGGCTAGTGACTGCGTGCTTGTCACCTCTCACTTTCAGCCTGTACCGCTGGCTAGTACTGCTGCTTGCAGCTATGCGAAAAGAAGAGCAGAATGCGTAAGTCTCTCCCTGTCAGTACATAGCCCCTCTATCAGCAAGCCCTACGTTATGCCTCCTCGTGGCGACATGCGGTAACTGAGCACCTCACGGACTCAGGCTAAATCTCATGGGACTCGGAGGAGGTCTGGCCCACCGGCGTGTGGATATAATTACAATAATAATTACAATATTTATATAGCGCAAAATCTTGATAAAATCAAATCTAAGCGCCCTGGTTCCCACGAACCAGGCCCCCAAGCTATGGGTAAATAGCTCCACTGCCTTGTGGACATCTCGGGAGAGAATAAGGCTAAGGGAGTTAACCCTGAAAAAAAAATCACCCTACTATACTGCCTTGTACATTGTCGTGGGAACAACAAAGGCTAGCGGAGAGACCGTAAGCAAACCGATGGAAGGCAACGGGGAACCACCATCGTATTTTCCTCAGAACAATCATGGTCAGACAAAAGAAAAATGAAGATAACGACGTAAATATGTGTTCCTATGGAGCAACTTCGTCCGGTAGGGACCGTCATGCGGCGCATGTGACACCAGACCATAAGCAAGCTATAGCAATCAACCTCAACCTCAGAAAAAATACCAAAATCGCAACATGGAACATTACAACATTGTTGCGAAGAGGTAAATTAGACAATATCAAAATGGAGATGGAAAGGCTTAACATTAGTATTTTAGGACTAGGGGAAGTGAGATGGAAGGGGGCAGGCATGATAACATCAGGAGAGCATACAATAATATATTCTGGTGGAAACTCACATGAAAACGGAGTAGGCATCGTAATGGACTGGGACAAATCAAAAGCAGTTAGGGGATATTGGGCTGTGTCCGACAGAGTTTTGCTGGTTAAATTGGGAGGCAGGCCATTTGATATCAACATCATTCAGGTGTATGCACTAACATCCGCAAGTACTCAAGAAGACATCGACAACTTCTACGAAGTATAAGAGAGGCCAAGGTCCAATGTAAATCACAAGAAGTTACAGTAATAATGGAAGATTTTAATGCAAAAGTGGGACAGGATAGGGTGGAGGATATAGTTGGACCTCATGGCCTTGGTACGTACACAAAATGAAAGGGGAGGGAAACTTGTAGAATGGGCACAGATGAATGAATTCATAGTAGGAAACACCTGGTTTGAGCAGCCTAATAGAAGAAAATGGACTTGGATGAGTCCAGGAGATAATACCAAAAATCAGATTGCCTACATCCAGATTAATAAAAGATTTAGAAGTTCTTTACTGTCAGCAAAAACACTACCAGGCGCAGACTGCAACAGTGACCACAATCCTGTAGTGTGAAGATTTAGGCTAAAATTAAGGAAAAGGAAACAGACCAAAAGCAACATTAAATTAAATCTTGGACTCTTAAAGACAGATGAAGTGATACGTAAAAAATTAACGTACATGTTCAAAACAAATTCAGTGCTCTGGAGGACGTTAATAACTGGTTGCTTAAAATCGAAAGATGGTATGCTTATCATGGAAAAAGACAAAATACTAGACAGATGGGGAGAGTATATTAAAGATCTTTTTGAAGATGACAGAAACAAAGAACATTATAAGAAAGAACGCTGAAGGACCACCCATAATGAAAGATGAAGTTAGAGCAGCACTGAAAAAGATGAAACTAGGAAAAGCCCCAGGACCAGACAACATTACTACAGAGATGTTTGAAGTCCTGGAGGAATTTGGCATAGAAAAAATAGCAAT
>JAPXFY010000029.1:5925022-5957522 GCA_030674185.1 Monoplex corrugatus
CATATCACCTGAAATAACTGTCATCACCCCAACTGTTCATATCACCTGAAATAACTGTCATCACCACAACTGTTCATATCACCTGAAATAACTGTCATCACCACCACTGTTCATATCACCTGAAATAACTGTCATCACCACAACTGTTCATATCACCTGAAATAACTGTCATCACCATCACTGTTCATATCACCTGAAATAACTGTCATCACCCCAACTGTTCATATCACCTGAAATAACTGTCATCACCACAACAATCCATATCACCTGAAATAACTGTCATCCCCTCAACTGTTCATATCACCTGAAATAACTGTCATCACCACAACTGTTCATATCACCTGAAATAACTGTCATAGCTACAACTGTTCATATCACCTGAAATAACTGTCATAGCTACAACTGTTCATATCACCTGAAATAACTGTCATCACCACAACGGTTCATATCACCTGAAATAACTGTCATCACTACAACTGTTCATATCACCTGAAGTAACTGTCATCACTACAACTGTTCATATCACCTGAAGTAACTGTCATCACCACAACTGTTCATATCACCTGAAATAACTGTCATAGCTACAACTGTTCATATCACCTGAAATAACTGTCATAGCTACAACTGTTCATATCACCTGAAATAACTGTCATCACCACAACGGTTCATATCACCTGAAATAACTGTCATCACTACAACTGTTCATATCACCTGAAGTAACTGTCATCACTACAACTGTTCATATCACCTGAAATAACTGTCATCACACCACCACTGTTCATATCACCTGAAATAACTGTCATCACCACCACTGTTCATATCACCTGAAGTAACTGTCATCACCACAACAGTTCATATCACCTGAAATAACTGTCATCACTACAACTGTTCATATCACCTGAAATAACTGTCATAGCTACAACTGTTCATATCACCTGAAATAACTGTCATCACCACAACTGTTCATATCACCTGAAGTAACTGTCATCACCACAACTGTTCATATCACCTGAAGTAACTGTCATCACCACAACTGTTCATATCACCTGAAATAACTGTCATCACCACAACTGTTCATATCACCTGAAATAACTGTCATCACCACAACTGTTCATATCACCTGAAGTAACTGTCATCACCACAACTGTTCATATCACCTGAAATAACTGTCATCACCACAACTGTTCATATCACCTGAAGTAACTGTCATCACCACAACTGTTCATATCACCTGAAGTAACTGTCATCACCACAACTGTTCATATCACCTGAAGTAACTGTCATCACTACAACTGTTCATATCACCTGAAGTAACTGTCATCACCACAACTGTTCATATCACCTGAAGTAACTGTCATAGCTACAACTGTTCATATCACCTGAAATAACTGTCATCACCACAACTGTTCATATCACCTGAAGTAACTGTCATAGCTACAACTGTTCATATCACCTGAAATAACTGTCATAGCTACAACTGTTCATATCACCTGAAATAACTGTCATAGCTACAACTGTTCATATCACCTGAAATAACTGTCATCACCACAACTGTTCATATCACCTGAAATAACTGTCATCACCACAACTGTTCATATCACCTGAAATAACTGTCATCACCACAACTGTTCATATCACCTGAAGTAACTGTCATAGCTACAACTGTTCATATCACCTGAAATAACTGTCATCACCACAACTGTTCATATCACCTGAAGTAACTGTCATAGCTACAACTGTTCATATCACCTGAAATAACTGTCATAGCTACAACTGTTCATATCACCTGAAGTAACTGTCATCACCACAACTGTTCATATCACCTGAAATAACTGTCATCACCACAACAGTTCATATCACCTGAAATAACTGTCATCACTACAAACTGTTCATATCACCTGAAATAACTGTCATCACTACAACTGTTCATATCACCTGAAATAACTGTCATCACCACAACTGTTCATATCACCTGAAGTAACTGTCATCACCACAACAGTTCATATCACCTGAAGTAACTGTCATCACCACAACTGTTCATATCACCTGAAATAACTGTCATCACCCCAACTGTTCATATCACCTGAAATAACTGTCATCACCACAACAGTTCATATCACCTGAAATAACTGTCATCACCACAACTGTTCATATCACCTGAAATAACTGTCATCACCACAACAGTTCATATCACCTGAAATAACTGTCATCACCACAACAGTTCATATCACCTGAAATAACTGTCATCACCACAAACAGTTCATATCACCTGAAGTAACTGTCATCACCACAACAGTTCATATCACCTGAAATAACTGTCATCACTACAACAATCCATATCACCTGAAATAACTGTCATCCCCTCAACTGTTCATATCACCTGAAGTAACTGTCATCACCACAACTGTTCATATCACCTGAAATAACTGTCATCACCCCAACTGTTCATATCACCTGAAATAACTGTCATAGCTACAACTGTTCATATCACCTGAAATAACTGTCATAGCTACAACTGTTCATATCACCTGAAATAACTGTCATAGCTACAACTGTTCATATCACCTGAAATAACTGTCATCACCCCAACTGTTCATATCACCTGAAATAACTGTCATAGCTACAACTGTTCATATCACCTGAAATAACTGTCATAGCTACAACTGTTCATATCACCTGAAATAACTGTCATAGCTACAACTGTTCATATCACCTGAAATAACTGTCATCACCCCAACTGTTCATATCACCTGAAATAACTGTCATAGCTACAACTGTTCATATCACCTGAAGTAACTGTCATCACCACAACAGTTCATATCACCTGAATATAACTGTCATAGCTACAACTGTTCATATCACCTGAAATAACTGTCATCACCACAACAGTTCATATCACCTGAAATAACTGTCATCACCACCACTGTTCATATCACCTGAAGTAACTGTCATCACCACAACAGTTCATATCACCTGAAATAACTGTCATCACCACAACAGTTCATATCACCTGAAATAACTGTCATAGCTACAACTGTTCATATCACCTGAAATAACTGTCATCACCCCAACTGTTCATATCACCTGAAATAACTGTCATAGCTACAACTGTTCATATCACCTGAAGTAACTGTCATCACCACAACTGTTCATATCACCTGAAGTAACTGTCATCACCACAACAGTTCATATCACCTGAAATAACTGTCATAGCTACAACTGTTCATATCACCTGAAATAACTGTCATCACCACAACAGTTCATATCACCTGAAATAACTGTCATAGCTACAACTGTTCATATCACCTGAAATAACTGTCATCACCCCAACTGTTCATATCACCTGAAATAACTGTCATAGCTACAACTGTTCATATCACCTGAAGTAACTGTCATCACCATCACTGTTCATATCACCTGAAGTAACTGTCATCACCCCAACTGTTCATATCACCTGAAATAACTGTCATCACCACAACTGTTCATATCACCTGAAGTAACTGTCATAGCTACAACTGTTCATATCACCTGAAATAACTGTCATCACCCCAACTGTTCATATCACCTGAAATAACTGTCATAGCTACAACTGTTCATATCACCTGAAGTAACTGTCATCACCATCACTGTTCATATCACCTGAAGTAACTGTCATCACCCCAACTGTTCATATCACCTGAAATAACTGTCATCACCACAACTGTTCATATCACCTGAAGTAACTGTCATAGCTACAACTGTTCATATCACCTGAAATAACTGTCATAGCTACAACTGTTCATATCACCTGAAATAACTGTCATCACCACAACTGTTCATATCACCTGAAATAACTGTCATAGCTACAACTGTTCATATCACCTGAAGTAACTGTCATAGCTACAACTGTTCATATCACCTGAAGTAACTGTCATCACCACAACTGTTCATATCACCTGAAGTAACTGTCATCACCACAACTGTTCATATCACCTGAAGTAACTGTCATCACCACAACTGTTCATATCACCTGAAGTAACTGTCATAGCTACAACTGTTCATATCACCTGAAGTAACTGTCATCACCACAAACTGTTCATATCACCTGAAATAACTGTCATAGCTACAACTGTTCATATCACCTGAAATAACTGTCATAGCTACAACTGTTCATATCACCTGAAATAACTGTCATAGCTACAACTGTTCATATCACCTGAAGTAACTGTCATCACCACAACTGTTCATATCACCTGAAGTAACTGTCATAGCTACAACTGTTCATATCACCTGAAGTAACTGTCATCACCACAACTGTTCATATCACCTGAAGTAACTGTCATCACCACAACAGTTCATATCACCTGAAATAACTGTCATCACCACAACAGTTCATATCACCTGAAATAACTGTCATCACCACAACAGTTCATATCACCTGAAATAACTGTCATCACAACTGTTCATATCACCTGAAGTAACTGTCATCATTAGAACAGTTCATAACACCTGAAATAACTGTCATCCCTACCACAATTCATATCAATGCCTTTATGTCAGCTTAAAAAGCGTGTGTGTACACATTCGCAATCATGTGTGTGCATGAATGTGTTCAACTATGTTTGATGAACAGATTTACTTCAAAGACTGAATATGTATTCGTAGCCTATCAGGCTTGAGAGTACCCTAGCTCAGCATCTTTTGTGTAGAGAGAAAGAGAGAGAGAGAGAGTGTGTGTGTGTGTGGTGTGTGTGTGTGTGTGTTGTGTGTGTGTGTGTGTGTGTGTGTGTGTGTGTGTGTGTGGTGTGTGTGTGTGTGTGTGTGTGTGTGTGCGTGTCTCTGTGTGTATATGTGCGTGTGTGTGTGAAAAAGAGGTAAAATGATGGCTTGGGTCAGGGGTCACACTCTCCTCCTGTCTTCCCCCCTTCCCCGTTTGCTTTGTGTCCTGGAGTTTTGGTTGTTGTTAAGTAACTGCTCTGGTGAATGATAATAATTATAATAATAATTACAATGTTTATATAGCGCAAAATCTTGATAAAATCAAATCTAAGCACTGATAAGATAAGACTGCGTGCCTTGACTTGATTCTTGATTAAAGATTTGGCACCATATAAGTGTCATTATAATTATTTTTTTCACTGTTATTATTAATACTTTTTTATTATTATTATTATCATTACTATTATTATTACTATTATTATTATCATCATTATTTGGTTTATTATTATCATTATCATGACATAATCATTACTATCATTATCATTAATTATTAGATATGGTGGTGCACGCATGTTTCTTTCAAATTGATAATTTCATTTCACGGACGAGATTAATAAGTTGTAAGTTATGGAATTCATAAGTGAACATTTTATATGGCTGTGCTGTATTGTTCTGCAAGACCACAATGTAATTTCAGTTTTTGGAGATAATAAAGCTGGCCTAGCTTGACTTTACCATTTCAAAAGTGCCACGATGGATCAGCTGTAGAAACTGCTCTGCCTGCTTCCGGGTCAGCCATATCATGCGTGCCCCCACAAGTTCAAACCTGTAATAATCATAATAATAATGATACTGATAATAATGATCATAATAATAATAATAAATAACAAAAACATCAACAACAACTAACAATGATGATGATGATGATGATGATGATGATGATGATGACGACGGTGGTGGTGGAGGACGAGGAGGAGGAGGAGGTGGTGGTGGTGGTGGTGGTGGTGGTGGTGGTGGTGGTGGTGGTGTGGTGGTGGTGGTGTGGTGGTGGTGGTGGTGGTGATGATGATGATGATGATGATGATGATGATGATGATGATGATGATGATGATGATGATAATGAACATTTGGGCGCTTAATCTGTTGTGAGTTCCGTGGACAGGAAAGAAAACAAATGAGACAGTCCTGAGATCATTCATAAGGAAGATTAGGAAAAGACAGGCAACATTTATAGGCCATTTTATGAGGAAGGGGGATTTGGAGCACCTGGTCACAACTGGAAAGCTGGAGGGAAAGAGAGCACCAGGTAGACCCAGGGAGAAAATGCTGGACGGACTTGCAGAGTGGCTGGGGACGAGGAGGGTGGGGGAGATGCTAGGGGCAACGAGAGAAAGAGACAGATGGAAGTCCATGATCACCAACGCCATGCGGCAGGGCACCTGATGATGATGATGATGAATCTGTAAACAGCCCTGAGTGCTTGCAATAGCAAAAATATGTGCACAAAAAAACTTAAATGCACAAGCCAACAACACCAACACCAAACATTTACCAACCCATGCAGTGATCACACCACACACACACACACACACACACACACACACACACACACACACACACACACACACACACACACACACACACACACACACACACACACACTACAACACACACACACACAAATATATACACTGATCAATCTATCCACCAACCTGTCAATTATCAGCCCCATTATGCATGCTCCTACCAAAGAGTGTGTGTTTGTGTGTTTGTGTGTGTGTGTGTGTTTGTGTGTTTGTGTGTGTGTGTGTGTGTGTGTGTGTGTGTGTGTGTGTGTGTGTGTGTATGTGTACATATGCGTGTGAGTGGGAGGGGGTGAGAGAGAGTATGTGCGTGAGAGAGCATGTGTATTTATATGTGTATATGTATGTGTACGTGTATATATATGTGTACGTGTACTATGTGTAAATGTATGAATATGCGTGCTATATGTGTATGTGTACTATGTGTATGTGTATGTATATTGTGTATGTGTTCTATGTGTATGTGTACTATGTGTATGTGTACGTGTACGTGTATATATATGTGTACGTGTACTATGTGTAAATGTATGCATATGTGTGCTGTATGTGTATGTGTACTATGTGTATGTGTATGTATACTGTGTATGTGTTCTATGTGTATGTGTACTATGTGTATGTGTACTATGTGTATATGTATGTGTACGTGTATCCACATGTGTACGTGTACTATGTGTAAATGTATGCATATGTGTGCTATATGTGCATGTGTACTATGTGTATGTGTATGTATACTATGTATGTGTTCTGTGTGTATGTGTACTATGTGTATGTGTACTATGTGTATATGTATGTGTACTACGCGTATGTGAATGTGTATGTGTGTGTATGTGATTACATTCAACAGTTTGATATTATGATATTCAATGAAGCAAAATTATGATCTGAGCGCTGCTAACCATACACTTTTGTAGTATCAACATGCCGGAGGTATTGCTTCTGTTCATAGAAAGAACTTATCTCCCCATAATGAAATGTTATCATGTACCGATAACTGTGCTTCGTGGTTCCTTCTGAAAAACAGTGCTACAGGTTATGGGAAAGATGTTTTGTTAGAAGCGGTCTGTATACCGCCTGAGGGGTCTCCTTACAGTACTATTGATCTTTTTGATAGTTTAGAACCTGATACTGCTGATCTACTTAATAAAGTTGGAGACTGTTATGTGCTATTGTTGGGTGATTTTAATGCCTATACTAAAACATGGCCCGATTCCACTGACATCGACCATCAAGACATCAACGTATCAAATAATATGTTTGAGTGTCTTACTGATTAGCCATATTCTCCTCCATTACATCAGTCACAAGATAACAGCAGACCTAATAATTATGGTCTCATTTACTAGAACTGTGCAGAGCTATGTCTGTTTCTGTTTTTGTTTTTAATGGTAAAGAGGGTAATGATGCTGGAATCGGTATGTATACAAGTCGTGGAAACACCGAGGTAGAATATGTCATGGTATCGTTGTTTTTACTGTCCACAGTGCATAGTTTTGTAGTGGAAATATTTGATTGTTACTTTCTGATGTACAATGTCCTTTAGTTTTTATCACTAACAACTAATAACAATCAGGATTGTATAAACAGTGAGTCGGGGGTTTTGTCCCCGTCTGAGTGGTCATCTAATAACACTGATGATAGTTTAGAGGTCAGGCCCACACAGTAGAATGCAGATAAAGTTGATGCCTTCATTGAAAACTTATAAAATGAGACACTGATAGATCAATTATTGCAGGTGATGATACAGAGTCATCCACTGAAGAAATCAATGAAAGACTTACATCTTTCATTATGAAATCCGCCAAAAAATGCTTTGGGGCTAAAAAAATTTTATTAAATCACAAGTCATAAAGAAAAACAATAAAAGCTGGTTTGATAGAAATTGTCAGATCAAGGGGGTTAAATATTTCTGGGTGAAACACGAACTTAAAGTGCGCAATACATCCTTAACGCGAGATACCTTGAAATATTGATTAGTAGACAGTATAAAAACTGTTAAGTATGACAGAGAGAAAACAAGCGCAATCTGGGGCATACAGAAATTGCATCCATGCAGAAAACCTGCCTTACAGAATATTGGGAAAAGTATAAAGGTAGTAAGAAACAAACTGTCATGTTGAAACAAGACTGTTGTGTTGAACTAAATGATTAATGTAGCCACTTTAAACACCTGAATGAAGATGTAGAGGAAAAAGAACACTTCAGTTCCACTGATGATTCCCTGTCGAACTTTGATACCAGTATTTTAAATGAAGAAATTACTGAAGAAGAAACTGAATATGCGGCCAAATGTCTAAAGACCGGAAAAGCTGCAGAAAACAATCAAATACGAAATGAATACATAAAAAGTAGCTTTCCTATTTTGCGTCACGTTTACTGTAAACTATTTAACAAACGTTTACTGTAAACTATTTAACAAACGTTTACTGAAAACTATTTAACAAACATTTACTGAAAACTATTTAACAAACGTTTACTGAAAACTATTTAACAAACGTTTACTGAAAACTATTTAACAAATGTTTACGTGTAACAAAACTATTTAACAAATGTTTACGTGTAACAAAACTATTTAACAAATGTTTACGTGTAACAAAACTATTTAACAAATGTTTACGTGTAACAAAACTATTTAACAAATGTTTACTGAAAACTATTTAACAAACGTTTACTGAAAACTATTTAACAAACGTTTACGTGTAACAAAACTATTTAACAAACGTTTACGTGTAAAAAAACTATTTAACAAACGTTTACGTGTAACAAAACTATTTAACAAACGTTTACGTGTAACAAAACTATTTAACAAACGTTTACTGGAAACTATTTAACAAACGTTTACGTGTAACAAAACTATTTAACAAACGTTTACGTGTAACAAAACTATTTAACAAACGTTTACGTGTAACAAAACTATTTAACAAACGTTTACGTGTAACAAAACTATTTAACAAACGTTTACGTGTAACAAAACTATTTAACAAACGTTTACTGTAAACTATTTCACAAACATTTACTGTAAACTATTTAACAAATTTTACTGTAAACTATTTAACAAATTTTACTGTAAACTATTTCACAAACATTTACTATAACCTATTTAACAAATGTTTACTATAAACTACTTAACAAAGTCTTGACTTTGGGTACTGTTCCTGAAGAATGGGCTACTGGTTTGATTCCACCTCTTTATAAAGGTAAGCGTCATAAATCTAATTGTGATAACTACAGAGGTATTACTTTTCTGTTGTATTGGTAAAGTGTTCACAAGTATTTTGAAAAAGAGACCAATGCACTTTTTGAAGATAATGCACCACTGTCTGAAAATCAAACATGATTCAGACACTCCCTGTCCATATTGGATTATGCTTTTGCTTTGCAATCTTTGATCAATATTTTTCATACAAAAACAAGAAATTGTATTGTCCTCGCTACACATTAAGTGTTATTACAATATGAAATGTTGCCATGGTCACAGTGAATACTGTTGTGACAGTCTATTGTTGTTCTCACTACATGTCAAGTGTTATTACAATATGAAATGTTGTCATGGTCACAGTGAATACTGTTGTGACAGTCTATTGTTGTTCTCACTACATGTCAAGTGTTATTACAATATGATATGTCGTCATGGTCACAGTGAATACTGTTGTGACAGTCTATTGTTGTTCTCACTACATGTCAAGTGTTATTACAATATGAAATGTTGTCATGGTCACAGTGAATACTGTTGTGACAGTCTATTGTTGTTCTCACTACATGTCAAGTGTTATTACAGTATGATATGTTGTCATGGTCACAGTGATACTGTTGTGACAGTCTATTGTTGTTCTCACTACATGTCAAGTGTTATTACAATATGAAATGTTGTCATGGTCACAGTGATACTGTTGTGACAGTCTATTGTTGTTCTCACTACATGTCAAGTGTTATTACAGTATGATATGTTGTCATGGTCACAGTGATTACTGTTGTGACAGTCTATTGTTGTTCTCACTACATGTCAAGTGTTATTACAGTATGATATGTCGTCATGGTCACAGTGATACTGTTGTGACAGTCTATTGTTGTTCTCACTACATGTCAAGTGTTATTACAGTATGATATGTTGTCATGGTCACAGTGATACTGTTGTGACAGTCTATTGTTGTTCTCACTACATGTCAAGTGTTATTACAATATGATATGTCGTCATGGTCACAGTGATACTGTTGTGACAGTCTATTGTTGTTCTCACTACATGTCAAGTGTTATTACAGTATGATATGTTGTCATGGTCACAGTGATACTGTTGTGACAGTCTATTGTTGTTCTCACTACATGTCAAGTGTTATTACAGTATGATATGTCGTCATGGTCACAGTGATACTGTTGTGACAGTCTATTGTTGTCTTCAATGCACATCAAATGTTATTACATCATGAAATGTCACCAAGGTCACAGTGACTGACAATCAAGGTCATCTTTTATTCAAAGTTGCATCTAAGTCCTTATTCAAAATTTAATAAAAGAAAAAAAAGGAGTTAATTAGCATGGCTTGATCATTTTGTTGTATTTTGTGGTTTTGTTGTTCTTACTGTTTGTAGTTCTTATTGCTTGTTGTTCATGTTGCTTTGTTCCTTTGTTTTAAACAAGATTTATTTGCTCCTTTGCTTCAAGCAAGATTCAGAAACATCGAATCATTCACATCAATTATCATGCTCATCACCATTAAACTTACTATTCTCGTCATTAACATCTCTGGCATCATCATCATCATCCACTATTGTCATCATTATCACCATCGTTGTCAGCATCATCATCACCACCACCACCACCACCACCACATCATTGTCATCATATTCACCATCACCAACACCATTCTCACCACCACCACCATCATCATCACCATCACCATCACCACCATCACCACCAACCACCACACAATACAACAGACTGACAGAAGTGACCACCAACCCTCTTCCCAACAGCAGAGTGATGATGTCGACAAACGGAGCGTCGGTACCACCCTCACGACTGACCACCAGACTGGGCGGCAGCACCAGACATGTCGTCTGCATCAACAAGTTGTGGACTTCTGCAATTTCTGTGAAAAAAAGATAACCTATTTTGTGTGAAATTCTGCAACAAAAGATGCCCCATTATGTGTGAATTTCTGGGGGGAAAAAAGTCCCGTTTTGCGTGAACTTCTGTCACAAAATACACCCTATTCTCTGTGAATTTCTACAACAAAACCTACCCAAGTTTGTACGAAATTTTGCAACAAAAATATGCAGCGTATTGTGTGAACTTCTGCCCAAAAAACATGCCCAATTTTGGATGAACTTTCGCAATAAAAATCTAACCAGTTTTGTGTAAACTTCTGCATGAAAAGGTACCTCATTTTGTGGCAAATTTCTGCAACTAAAAGGTGCCAAACATTGAAGAGAACTTCTGCAACTACAAGATGCCTCATTTTGAGATGAATGTTTAAAGCAGAAGAAGTCATTTTGAGATGAATGTTTAAAGCAGAAGAAGAAGAAGAAGAAGAAGAAGAAGAAGAAGAGAAGAAGAGAAGAGAAGAAGAGAAGAAGAAGAAGAAGAAGAAGAGAGAAGAAGAAGAAGAAGAAGAGAAGAAGAAGAAGAAGAAGAAGAAGAAGAAGAAGAGAAGAAGAAGAAGAAGAAGAAGAGAAGAAGAAGAAGAAGAAGAAGAAGAAGAAGAAGAAGAAGAAGAAGAAGAAGAAGAAGAAGAAGAGAAAGAAGAAGAAGAAAGAAGAAAGAAGAAGAAGAAGAAAGAAGAAAGAAGAAAGAGAAGAAGAAGAAGAAGAAGAAGAAAAAGAAGAAGAAAGAAGAAGAAGAAGAAGAAGAAGAAGAAGAAGAAGAAGAGAGAAGGAGAAGAAGAAGGAGAAGGAGAAGAAGAAGAAGGAGAAGGAGAAGAAGAAGGAGAAGGAGAAGAAGAAGAAGAAGAAGAAAGAAGAAGGAGGAGAAGAAGAAGAAGAAAGAAGAAGAAGAAAGAAGAAGAAGAAGGGAAAGAAGAAGAAGGAAGACAACGACAACAAGAAGGACAGGAAGAGGATTAAAAACAAGGAATGAAATAAGGACGCTCAAAATCAAAATAATCTTGAAAATGAAATGTGTGGTGAACTAAACTCATAACTCAAATTACACACTAACAATACACAACTATTTTTCTCAGTCTCGGTCGCAAAAGATGTGTCGGCAGCTTCGGTGTGTTGTGGTGTGCGTCGTACAGTATGACGAGCTTGACTGTGCTGGATGTCAGCCACACTGTCCACCGCTGGGCATGGAATCTGCACACATCACTGACTGTACTGTGTGTATCCAACTACATTTGTACTGTATTGATGTACTGATGTACTGGTGTGTATACCTGTGTTTGTACAGCACTGACATATTGGTGTGTGTATCCAACTATGTTTGTACTGTACTGATGTATTGGTGTGTGTATCCGACTATGTTTGTACTGTACTGATGTATTGGTGTGTGTATCTAAAGTATGTACTGTACTGATGTATTGGTGTGTGTATCTATGTTTGTACTGTACTGATGTATTGGTGTGTGTATCTATGTTTGTACTGTACTGATGTATTGGTGTGTGTATCTATGTTTGTATGCACTGATGTATTGGTGTGTATCTATGTTTGTACTGCACTGACGTATTGGTGTGTGTATCCAACTATGTCTGTACTGTACTGATGTATTGGTGTGTGTATCTATGTTTGTACTGTACTGATGTATTGGTGTGTATCTATGTTTGTACTGCACTGACGTATTGGTGTGTGTATCCAACTATGTCTGTACTGTACTGATGTATTGGTGTGTGTATCTATGTTTGTATTGCACTGATGTATTGGTGTGTGTATCTATGTTTGTACTGTACTGATGTATTGGTGTGTGTATCTATGTTTGTACTGTACTGATGTATTGGTGTGTGTATCTATGTTTGTACTGTACTGATGTATTGGTGTGTGTATCTATGTTTGTACTGTACTGATGTATTGGTGTGTGTATCTATGTTTGTACTGTACTGATGTATTGGTGTGTGTATCTATGTTTGTACTGTACTGATGTATTGGTGTGTGCATCTATGTTTGTACTGTACTGATGTATTGGTGTGTGTATCTATGTTTGTACTGTACTGATGTATTGGTGTTGTATATCTATGTTTGTATGCACTGATGTATTGGTGTTGTATATCTATGTTTGTACTGTACTGATGTATTGGTGTGTATCTATGTTTGTATTGCACTGATGTATTGGTTGTATCTATGTTTGTATTGCACTGATGTATTGGTGTGTGTATCTATGTTTGTACTGTACTGATGTATTGGTGTGTATCTATGTTTGTACTGTACTGATGTATTGGTGTTGTATCTATGTTTGTATGTACTGATGTATGGTGTGTATCTATGTTTGTACTGTACTGATGTATTGGTGTTGTATATCTATGTTTGTACTGTACTATGTATTGGTGTTGTATCTATGTTTGTACTGTACTGATGTATTGGTGTTGTATATCTATGTTTGTACTGTACTGATGTATTGGTGTGTGTATCTATGTTTGTACTGCACTGATGTATTGGTGTGATTGTATACTATTTGTACTGTACTGATGTATTGGTGTGTGTATCTATGTTTGTACTGTACTGATGTATTGGTGGTGTATCTATGTTTGTACTGTACTGATGTATTGGTGTATCTATGTTTGTACTGTACTGATGTATTGGTGTGTGTATCTATGTTTGTACTGTACTGATGTATTGGTGTATCTATGTTTGTACTGTACTGATGTATTGGTGTATCTATGTTTGTACTGTACTGATGTATTGGTGTGTGTATCTATGTTTGTACTGTACTGATGTATTGGTGTGTATATCTATGTTTGTACTGTACTGATGTATTGGTGTTGTATATCTATGTTTGTACTGTACTGATGTATTGGTGTGTGTATCTATGTTTGTACTGTACTGATGTATTGGTGTGTTATCTATGTTTGTACTGCACTGATGTATTGGGTGTTGTATCTATGTTGTACTGACTGAGTATGGTGTGTATATCTATGTTTGTATGTATGATGTATTGTGTTGTATCTATGTTTGTATGTACTGATGTATTGGGTGTGTATCATCTATGTTTGTACTGTACTGATGTATGGTGGTTGTTGTACTATGTTTGTACTGTACTGATGTATTGGTGTTGTATATCTATGTTTGTACGTACTGATGTATTGTGTTGTGTATCTATGTTTGTACTGTACTGATGTATTGGTGTTGTATACTATGTTGTAACATGATGTATTGTGTGTAATCTATGTTTGTACTGTATGATGTATTGGTGTTTATACTATGTTGTAACTGTACTGATGTATGGTGTGTATATCTATGTTTGTACTGTACTGATGTATTGGTGTGTTATCTATGTTTGTACTGTACTGATGTATTGGTGTGTGTATCTATGTTTGTACTGTACTGATGTATTGGTGTGTGTATCTATGTTTGTACTGTACTGATGTATTGGTGTTGTTATCTATGTTTGTACTGTACTGATGTATTGGTGTTGTATACTATGTTTGTACTGTACTGATGTATTGGTGTGTGTATCTATGTTTGTACTGTACTGATGTATTGGTGTGTTATCTATGTTTGTACTGTACTGATGTATTGGTGTGTGTATCTATGTTTGTATTGCACTGATGTATTGGTGTGTGTATCTATGTTTGTACTGTACTGATGTATTGTGTGTTGTATCTATGTTTGTATTGCACTGATGTATTGGTGTGTATCTATGTTTGTACTGATGTACTGTGTATCTATGTACTGCACTGATGTATGTGTGTGTATCCCTATGTTTGTATTGCACTGAAGTATTGGTGTGTGTATCTATGTTTGTACTGTACTGATGTATTGGTGTATCATATGTTTGTACTGTACTGATGTATGTTGTTGTACTATGTTTGATGCACTGATGTATTGTGTGTGTATCTATGTTTGATGTACTGATGTATGTGTGTTATGTTTGTATGCACTGATGTATTGGTGTGTGTATCTATGTTTGTATTGCACTGATGTATTGTGTGTGATCTATGTTTGATTGCACTGATGTATTGGTGTGTATCCCACTACGTTATATTGCACTGATGTATTGGTGTGCATATCCCACTACGTTTATGTTGCACCGATGTACTGTGTATATATCTATGTACTGCACTGATGTATTGTGTGTGTATCTATGTTTGTACTGCACTGATATATTAGTGTGTGTATCTATGTTTGCATTGCATTGATGTACTTGTGTGTGTATCCAATTATGTTTGTACTGTACTGATGTATTTGTGTGTGTACCTATGTTTGCATTGCACTGATGTACTTGTGTGTGTATCTATGTTTGCATTGCACTGATGTACTTGTGTGTTATCTATGTTTGCATTGCACTGATGTACTTGTGTGTGTATCTATGTTTGCATTGCACTGATGTACTTGTGTGTGTACTATGTTTGCATTGCACTGATGTACTTGTGTGTGTATCTATGTTTGCATTGCACTGATGTACTTGTGTGTGTATCTATGTTTGCATTGCACTGATGTACTGTGTGTGTATCTATGTTTGCATTGCACTGATGTACTTGTGTGTGTATCTATGTTTGCATTGCACTGATGTACTTGTGTGTGTATCTATGTTTGCATTGCACTGATGTACTTGTGTGTGTATCTATGTTTGCATTGCACTGATGTACTTGTGTGTGTATCTATGTTTGTATTGCACTGATGTACTTGTGTGTGTATCTGTTTGCATTGCACTGATGTACTTGTGTGTGTATCTATGTTTGTATTGCACTGATGTACTGTGTGTGTATCTATGTTTTGTACTGTACTGATGTACTTGTTGTGTGTGTATATATGTTTGTATTTATTGATGTACTGGTGTGTGTGTGTGTCTATGTTTGTATTTTATTGATGTACTGTGTTGTGTGTGTGATCTATGTTTGTAGTTTTATGATGTACTGGTGTGTGTGTATGTGACTATGTTTGTATTTTATTGATGTACTGGTGTGTGTGTTGTGACTATGTTTGTATTTTATTGATGTACTTGTGTTGTGTATTGTGACTATGTTTGTATTTTATTGATGTACTGGTGTGTGTGTGATGTGACTATGTTTGTATTTTATTGATGTACTGTGTGTGTGTGTGTGTGACTATGTTTGTATTTTATTGATGTACTGGTGTGTGTGTGTGTGACTATGTTTGTATTTATTAGATGTACTGTGTGTGTGTGTGACTATGTTTGTATTTTATTGATGTACTGGTGTGTGTGTGTTGTGACTATGTTTGTATTTATTGATGTACTGGTGTGTGTGTGTGTGTCTATGTTTGTATTTTATTGATGTACTGGTGTGTGTGTGTGTGACTATGTTTGTATTTTATTGATGTACTGGTGTGTGTGTGTGTGTCTATGTTTGTATTTTATTGATGTACTGGTGTGTGTGTGTGACTATGTTTGTATTTTATTGATGTACTGGTGTGTGTGTGTGTGCTATGTTTGTTTATTATTATTGATGATGATACTGGTGTGTGTGTGTGACTATGTTTGTATTTTATTGATGTACTGGTGTTGTGTATGTGATGTATGTGTGACTATGTTTGTATTTTATTGATGTACTGGTGTGTGTGTTGTGACTATGTTTGTATTTTATTGATGTACTGGTGTGTGTGATGTGACTATGTTTGTATTTTATTGATGTACTGGTGTGTGTGTTGTGACTATGTTTGTATTTTATTGATGTACTGTGTGTGTGTTGTAGTGTGTGTGTGACTATGTTTGTATTTTATTGATGTACTGGTGTGTGTGTGTGTCTATGTTTGTATTTATTGATGTACTGGTGTGTGTGTGTGTGACTATGTTTGTATTTTATTGATGTACTGGTGTGTGTGTGTGTGCTATGTTTGTATTTTATTGATGTACTGTGTGTGTGTGTTGTGACTATGTTTGTATTTTATTGATGTACTGGTGTGTGTGTGTGTGCTAATGTTTGTATTTTATTGATGTACTGGTGTGTGTGTGTGACTATGTTTGTATTTTATTGATGTACTGGTGTGTGTGTGTGACTATGTTTGTATTTTATGATGTACTGGTGTGTGTGTATGTGACTATGTTTGTATTTTATTGATGTACTGGTGTGTGTGTGTGTGACTATGTTTGTATTTTATTGATGTACTGGTGTGTGTGTATGTGACTATGTTTGTATTTTATTGATGTACTGGTGTGTGTGTGTGTGTCTATGTTTGTATTTTATTGATGTACTGGTGTGTGTGTATGTGTCTATGTTTGTATTTTATTGATGTACTGGTGTGTGTGTGTGTGTGTCTATGTTTGTATTTTATTGATGTACTGGTGTGTGTGTGTGTGTCTATGTTTGTATTTTATTGATGTACTGGTGTGTGTGTGTGTGTGTCTATGTTTGTATTTTATTGATGTACTGGTGTGTGTGTGTGTGTCTATGTTTGTATTGTATTGATGTACTGGTGTGTGTGTGTGTGTACTATGTTTGTATTTTATTGATGTACTGGTGTGTGTGTGTATGTGACTATGTTTGTATTTTATTGATGTACTGGTGTGTGTGTGTATGTGACTATGTTTGTATTTTATTGATGTACTGGTGTGTGTGTGTGTGTTCTATGTTTGTATTTTATTGATGTACTGGTGTGTGTGTGTGACTATGTTTGTATTTTATTGATGTACTGGTGTGTGTGTGTGTGACTATGTTTGTATTTTATTGATGTACTGGTGTGTGTGTATGTGACTATGTTTGTATTTTATTGATGTACTGGTGTGTGTGTATGTACTATGTTTGTATTTTATTGATGTACTGGTGTGTGTGTGTGACTATGTTTGTATTTTATTGATGTACTGGTGTGTGTGTATGTGACTATGTTTGTATTTTATTGATGTACTGGTGTGTGTGTGTGTGTGACTATGTTTGTATTTTATTGATGTACTGGTGTGTGTGTGTGTGTCTATGTTTGTATTTTATTGATGTACTGGTGTGTGTGTGTGTGACTATGTTTGTATTTTATTGATGTACTGGTGTGTGTGTGTGTGTACTATGTTTGTATTTTATTGATGTACTGGTGTGTGTGTGTGTCTATGTTTGTATTTTATTGATGTACTGGTGTGTGTGTGTGTGTGTCTATGTTTGTATTTTATTGATGTACTGGTGTGTGTGTGTGTGTAGACTATGTTTGTATTTTATTGATGTACTGGTGTGTGTGTGTGTGTGTATGTGACTATGTTTGTATTTTATTGATGTACTGGTGTGTGTGTGTGTGTGAGACTATGTTTGTATTTTATTGATGTACTTGTGTGTGTGTGTGTGTCTATGTTTGTATTTTATTGATGTACTGGTGTGTGTGTATGTGACTATGTTTGTATTTTATTGATGTACTGGTGTGTGTGTGTCTATGTTTGTATTTTATTGATGTACTGGTGTGTGTGTGTGTGACTATGTTTGTATTTTATTGATGTACTGGTGTGTGTGTATGTGACTATGTTTGTATTTTATTGATGTACTGGTGTGTGTGTGTGTGACTATGTTTGTATTTTATTGATGTACTGGTGTGTGTGTATGTGACTATGTTTGTATTTTATTGATGTACTGGTGTGTGTGTATGTGACTATGTTTGTATTTTATTGATGTACTGGTGTGTGTGTGTGTGACTATGTTTGTATTTTATTGATGTACTGGTGTGTGTGTATGTGACTATGTTTGTATTTTATTGATGTACTGGTGTGTGTGTATGTGACTATGTTTGTATTTTATTGATGTACTGACATGGCAACTTTCCAACACCCCCTCCCCTCCTGATTTTTTTTTCCTATTTAAAGTGCAGCAAGCATATTCTGACAGACTCTTTGTGCCATACAAATGGAAATACTATCATAATCATTTCTTATCTATTCACATCTTCCTTCATCTATTATCTGTCTGTTTGTTAACTTGTTTAACGAGCACAGTACTCATGAAGGGAGGTCCAGGCACCAGCAGGTCTGCATTCACACTCTGACCTTGGTGTTTTCGCCTCTGGTCTTGTAGACAGCTCTTCTCGAACAACCCATCTAAACCAGTGGTAATGTTATTTCCTATGGGCTTGGTCAGGATCAGTCACTGGCATGTCAGGGAGGGGATGTACATCAAAATCAGAACACTCTGCTCCCTCTGCCCACCAGGCAGTGCCCAAGTATGTTCCAACCCAGATTTTA
Source organism: Monoplex corrugatus (assembly GCA_030674185.1). Classification (NCBI taxonomy): domain Eukaryota; kingdom Metazoa; phylum Mollusca; class Gastropoda; order Littorinimorpha; family Ranellidae; genus Monoplex; species Monoplex corrugatus. The sequence goes on from JAPXFY010000029.1 coordinate 5,944,555, forward strand.
CAAATGGAAAGCCCAAAAAAATGCAGTATCAAGCAGCTCCCAAGCAGTATCAAACCCAGACTTTATGACCCAAAAGCCAGCATGCAAACCACTTGACAAACATCCCCACTGGGTGGGGAAGGGGTAGAGAGGTTGACAGACCTACCTGTTCCATATCCAAGTGGTAGGATAGGTCACAGCACAGACCGTCAGGGAAAAAGGTTTTCAGGTCCCACACGGATTCTATGTATGAACGGGAGGCTGAAAACACAATCATCATGACTATCCATACAGCATCTCACCTCACAATAGCCCTAAGCTCTTCATAAAGTGTAAGTCATCATGACAAATAATAATGAAGATCACTTGTACAGCACTTCACCTGACAACAAGCCTAAGTGCCTTACAAAAGTAGTAGTAGTAGTTGTAGTAGTAGCAGTAGTAGTAGTAGTAATGGTAGAAGTAGTAGTTGTAGCAGCAGCTGCAGTAGTAATGAGACAACAACGACAACAACAACAACAACAATACTAATAACAAAAACCAGAACAACAACGATGATGATGATGATGATGATGATGACGACAATGATGATGATGATGATAATAATGATAATGACTACTTGGACAGTGCCTCACCTCACAACAACCCTAAGTGCTTCAACAAAACCATAAGTGATAATAATAATAATAATAATGATGATGACCACCTGTGCAGCATCTCAGCTCACATCAGCCCTGACCATTTCACAATATATAAGTACTGATGATGACGATGATAGTAATAACAACAACAATAATAGTGATGATGGTGATGATGATGACAATGATGATGACAACAACAAAAACAACAATAACAATAACGATGGTGACGACGATGATGACAATGATGATGGTGATAATGATGGTGATGACAATAATAAAGATAACAATAACAATAACAATTAACAATAACAACAACAACAAGAAAAAGAAGAATGACTAATTGTACAATGCCGTATCTCACAAGAGTCCAAAGCCATTCACAAAAGCATAAGTAACAAAGGTGGACATACATACAGTACATATGTGTCAACTCCGATCACCTTATTGAAAGGAACAAACCACAAGACATACAAACCTACAGAAGCACTGAAAACAGATTATAACAAAAAGTAAAACATCTACCACTATATATCACTCCAGCAACAACAATGTTAAAATGTTGAAATAATCATAGCTAGGGAAATCAATAATAACAATAATGATAATAATAATAATAATAATTAATAATAATCACAATATTTATATAGCGCAAAATCTTGATAAAATCAAATGTAAGCGCTGAAACAGACACACACACACGCACGCACGCACACACACGCACGCACCACACACACACACACACACACACACACGCACACGGCTACAAATGGGGAGAAAGAATAAAAGCAATGAAAAATTATAGAGCATATTATATACAATTATATATTACAATGTGATTCCCCTCCGAGTGGAGACAGGCTGCAGAGGGCATTGAGTGAGGTCAGGATTTTATGCAGAGGAGAAAAGGTGAGTTTTGAGAGCGGTCTTGAAGGAGACAAAGTAGGTTGCTGACAGACTGAGAGAGGAAGTTTGTTCCAGGAGAGCGGACCAGAAACAGAGAAGGCTTAGTGCGTGGAAAGCGAAAATTCAGAGGATCGGAGGCAGAACGGAGGGTACGTGAGGGAACATAGATCTCAAGTAGGCTTGACAGGTAATCGGGGGCTGCGTTATTGAGGCTTTTGTAGCACATGGTGTCTAGTTTGTACTGTATGCGCTTTGATACAGGGAGCCAGTGAAGTTGTGCCAGGAGAGGAGATATGTGGTCAGCTTTTTTCTTTTTGAGTACAAGGCGTGCAGCATTGTTTTGAATGCGCTGCAGGATGTGAATGGTGGAGGCTGGAAGACCGGACAGGAGTGAATTGCAATAGTCAATGCGAGACATTATGAAGGAGAGAACGAGTTTTGCAGTTGTTTCCACAGAGAGATACTTCCTGATCAGGCTTATACGATGGAGGTGATAGTAGCAAGATCTGGCAGTTTGAGAAACAAAGTTGTTCAAGGAGAGGGTAGAGTCAATGCAGACACCAAGGTTTTTAGCTGAATCAGAAATTGGGACTGATGTGTTACATAATGGGAGAGAAAGAGGAGGCAGCTGAGAAAGTTTCTGACGGGTGCCAATGAGGATAGCTCCTGTCTTGTCGTTATTTAGCTGATACTGATAATAAATTATAACAATATCATTATTACTATTGTTAGTATTATCATTATTATTATTATCATTATTATCATTATCATTATTATTCATGCTAACCATATAATAACAAAGATGATGACGATGACAATGATGACAATGCTGATGATGATGACGATGACAACGACGACGATGATGATGATGATAAACTGCATCGTACTGGAAGAAAAAAAAAAACTTTCTCTTTTTATCTGTCAGATAATACCATCATGGGTTTTGCAGAAGAATACGTTCAGCAGTGAGATGGACAGCCTACCATGGAGAAATGCTATGTGATGTCAAGGTCTCTTTCACACCACTGATCCATGTCTTCCCTGGCCTGCCTGTCATTTCAAATCCAGATATCTGTTTACTACATGCTTGTTGAGCCACCTGGTGCGGTTGCATTCTGGCCAGATAACTAAGCCATTGAATCATCTGTGGATAAAAATGATGGTGGACTGACGCTGTTCCCACCATTTCTCTGAACCTTGATGTTTCTGATCATGTCGCATCCGGTCTTCGTGACCGCTCTATTCAAACAACACATCTAAACCAGAGGTAATTTATGTTCCATGGCCTGGTCAGGGTCTGGCAGTGGTATGTCAGGGTGGGGATATGAATGAAACTGATGAGCGTGAATTTTGTTTCAACAGGAATAATGTGTGTTTCAGGAGTGGATAATGTTTATAACTGACATTGTTTAATCCAAAACAAGTGCAACTGTCCGTGTTCAAGCAAACAGGAACCAGAAAAACAGGAAAACAGAATCAGAACGTGTATTTAATACAACCAGACAAGACAGGCGCAAATTTTCGGCCAACTGGCCTTTGTCAAGCGTGAATGTAAGATCACAAACAAACAAACACCAAATACAAAAATCAGGAGAAAAAGACTAAAACTTCCCTGATGCTTCATCCTTTTCTCCCACTGGACAAAATAGCATGGAAGTTTCAGTCTTTTTCTCCTAATTTTTGTATTTGGTGTTTGTTTGTTTGTGATCTTACATTCATGCTTGACAAAGGCCAGTTGGCCAAAAATTTGCGCCTGTCTTGTCCGGTAGTACTAAATACGCATTCTGATTCTATTTTCCTGTTTTTCTGGTTCCTGACGTTTTTTACTTTCTGGATTCAACCTCTCGGTTGAGTTTTCCACCTTTTGTGAAAATGCTGCTGAGGTATCCAAATTTGCTAGTTTGAGTTTAGTACCAGGGATGTTGATGCTACAGTTGCCTTGAGTTGTGCTGACTTTCATTGTCTCAGTTTTGGTGATGTCATGTTTTAGTTTACACAAGCGATATTTAGGTTGGTTGTGTTATCTTTCTTCTTCTGTGTGTGCCTCTCTGTTCATCTGCAAACAGTATCTCCTTCAAATATTCTGTGTGTGCCTCTCTGTTCATCTGCAAACAGTATCTCCTTCAAATATTCTGTGTGTGTGTTTGCTTCTGCCGTGATCTTGTCCATGTAAACAGCAGTGGTGATAAGACACAATCCTGTCTCTTTCCAAATGTCACTTCAAATCAGCCAGTGAGTCTCAATGAAGTGCAGATTACACTCATGCTGTTTGCATAGATGGCTCTGCTGTTGTCTAAAAGCTGACTGTCGACGTGGTACAGTTCTAACACTTTCCATAACATGTCTCTTACTTACCATGCCAGATGATTTTTCCTAGTGTATGAAGACAAGGTTGGTTAAGTTCTGTGTTGTGCTTGACTGTCTTTTCACAAAGTTGTCTGTCAGTAAAGATAGTGCCTGTGTATCCTTTTCCTTTTTTCACAACCACATCTGTGCCTCACTCAAAAAGGGTTCCACCTTGTATTTAGCACATTGGCATACATTTTGCCAACATGGCTCAATACTGATATTGCTCTGTCTTTTTTGCCACTTTTCTTTCTAAAGATGGAACCACAACTACTGCTCACTGCCAGTCTCCTCTCTTTAAGATTTTTGGTATACTGTTGTTATCCGTGTGATTACCATGTCCCCGTTTCCTAGGGTGGTTTCTGTTGCTGTTCCATTCTTTCCAGCTAGGGCAAATCTTCAATGTCTGTTACATTTCCAATCTCAAGACTGCTAATTCTTTCTGTTCTGTGTGAGTTGCCTGGAAATGTGCTGTACATTTCCCTGACTGACTGGGTTGAGGAATTGGCTGAAGTATTCCTGCCATCTGTTCTCAATGTTGTCTTCCATTTGTTGCTAGGAGGGTTTCTGCCTTTATCACTGATGATAGTTCTTGGATTATATGATTCATCTCTTAGTCTCATGGCTTTGACGCTTCGGGAAAAGAATGGCAGAATGGTTCAGACGTTCGCCTGCCAATAACTAAACTCGAGGTTCCAGGGTTCGCTCCCTGTAGAGGCCTCGACTTTTCTCCTCAATTTGACCAGAAAATCGAACTGAACATCAAGTCCTTTGGAAGGGACGAAAAATGAGTCAGACCTGTGTGCCTTCTGGCTGCGCACGTTAAAGATCCCACGGCAGTGGAAAATCGTGAAGAGCACAGCATTGCCTGGCTGCCTTGGTGAAAAAAATTGGAGAGATAGGTTGATTTCCCAGGTCCCACCCCTTGGTCTTGTCTTTCTGAAGTCTTGGTAAAAAAGAATGTGAATATGAATGCGAGGGAGAGGGGATGGGTGCTGCCCTCACAATGCTGGCCCTGGGAAAAGTTGAGGTCTCTGCCACCTCACTCCCTTATGACCTCAGGGTTATGGAATTATCTAGGTAGGACCTCAGGATTTGGCCAGCTCATGGGTTTATGTGCAGGCTTAAGGCTTGTGCCATGATCATTCTGGATCTTCTCCATCACATGGCACATGTGACATTAGTCTATATGGAATTCATTCCAAGTGCACAGACGTCATCTTGAGAAATTGAAACTGAAAGGTAAAATTTTCTGGGAGACTGTTTACCCTCTTCACTCAGGTCTTCTCCATATTTCTTCCATGACTGTTCCTTGGCTTCCTGTATCACACTGTTACTATAGTATTTTGCTAGTTAGCATCTGGTATAGTCTTCAACCCTCTTTACTTTCACCCACGTCTTGTACAGTTTCTTTTCTCTGACAGCGTCTTTAACTTTGTCCCACCACCAGGCAGTCTATTTCGTCTACGTTGTTCTGGAATTCACTGTGCCACACACTTTGGTAAGTATCTTGGTTAGTGTGTTCTTGAAGAGGCTTCACGTTTGTTGTATCCAAGCAAAGTACATGTACACAAATTCATGAAACAACCTTCATTTTCCAAGGCCAAGATTAGACATGTTTAATAATTTAAAGCAAACCCCTCCTTTTCTGGTATATATCTCTGGAATACATTGCCTGTCAACATCAAAGCAAATGTAGACAGTCAAATCCCCAAGAGAGGGAAAGGATTGTCTCCTTTACATCAGTAATGACCAGACAGACAGACAGACAAACCCAAGCTGACAAAACAGACCTTTTACTCCACAGGATAAACTGTCTGTCTAAACAAGTTGGTCATACCATAGTAAGGGAGACAACTGGTCATAGCACTGTAAGGGAGACAATCCTTTCCCTCTCTTGGGGCTATGACAATCAATCTACATCTGCTTTACTTGGCAGTCGGTTCCTGGTAATCATTCTCTTTTTGTAAACACCAACATCGAAACATGCACATCTCTCAACAAAACTTTAACCCTTTGACTCACGCATCCTATCCACCAACTGCAAAAACTCAACCCTTTGACTCCCTCACTCTATCCACCACCTTCCTGCACCCTATCCACCAGCTTCATTTGACTCTCTCACCATATCCATCAGCTTCCTGCACCCTATCCACCAGCTTCCTGCACCCTATCCACCAGCCTCCTGCACCCTATCTATCAGCTTCCTGCCCTATCCACCAGCTTCTTGCACCCTATCCACCAGCTTCCTGCACCCTATCCATCAGCCTCCTGCACCCTATCTACCAGCTTCCTGCACCCTATCCACCAGCTTCTGCACCCTATCCACCAGCTTCCTGCACCCTATCACCAGCCTCCTGCACCCTATCTATCAGCTTCCTGCACCCTATCCATCAGCTTCCTGCACCCTATCTATCAGCTTCCTGCACCCTATCTATCAGCTTCCTGCACCCTATCCACCAGCTTCCTGCACCCTATCTATCAGCTTCCTGCACCCTATCCATCAGCTTCCTGCACCCTATCCATCAGCTTCCTGCACCCTATCCATCAGCCTCCTGCACCCTATCCATCAGCTTCCTGCACCCTATCCATCAGCCTCCTGCACCCTATCCATCAGCTTCCTGCACCCTATCCACCAGCCTCCTGCACCCTATCCATCAGGTTCCTGCACCCTACCATCAGCTTCCTGCACCTATCCACCAGCTTCCTGCAGGAAGCTGGTGGATAGGGTGAGGGAGTGAAAATTAAATTTTCGCTTTGCTAGCACAGTTGACAATGCAGGATCTGGTGGACAGGGTGAGGGAGTCAAAGGGTTAAACGAAAGCTTCACAAACATTTCCTTGAAACAACATACACAAAGCTTCACAAACATTTCCTTGAAACGACATACACAATTATTCTAACTGAAAAAAAGCCCTTTTGGGGACTAGACACTTGAGTTAAAAAACAAAAATATTCTAGTCTGCCTCATTACTACACATGCTTACTTTCTTTATCATAGTTCTAAGCTGTTACCTTTCTGCATTAAAATTCTCTCTCTCTGTCTCTCTGTCTCTCTGTCTCTCTTCTCTCTCTCCTCTCTCTCTCTCTCTTCTCTCTCTCTCTTCTCCATTTCTAACAAGTACTTGTAATGTTTGAAGTGAAAATAAGCGAGTCCCCAATAGTTCCTAATCTTTTTAAGTGAAAGGTATTATCCTACTCCACTTCAATGCAAGGTCATTTTCCAAAAACACAAAAACATTACACACAACACACACACACACACACACACAAACACACTACACACACACACACACACAAAACACATACACACACACACACAAACAAACACACACACACACACACACAAACACATACACACACACACACACAACACAACACACACACACACACACACACACACACACACACACACACACACACACACACACACACACACACACACACACACACAAACACACACACACATACACACAACACACACACACACACAACACACACACACACACACACACACACACACACATACACATGTTCACACATTAAAAGCAAGACACAACCAGACAAACACAAGTTGTATGCACTCAGGTAGTCACTCACCATACAAGCCGTTGTGAATAGGGTCAGCACCATAGATGCCTCTCCAGTAGAACTGCGACTGCCTGCGAGCCTGCTGTGGATCCTCGGGCCCCAGCAGGTCACGTAGCTTCTTCACACCATTCTCTCGACTGAGGGCCACCAAAAGACTGGCTTCGGTGGTCAGGTAGCGAAGGTGAAGGTCAAAAATTTGGCTTCCCTTCTGTGAAGAATACATCATAATAACCCATTCTGTGAAGAATACATCATAATAATTTTCTTATGACAATCGAATTTCCCCAAGCAAGTATACGAGTGTTGCTATAGTACGGTACCACCAGCTGATGGAAAAGACAAGCAACATTTATAGGACATTTTATGAGGAATGAGAAAAATTAGAGCACCTGGTCACAACAGGAAAGTTGAAGGGAAAGAGAACACCAGGTAGACCCAGGGAGAAAATACTGGACAGACTGGTAGGATGGCTGAAGACAGACAGAGTGGGAGATGTACTTGAAGCGACAAGGGATAGATTGGTATGGAGAGGCGTGATCACCAATGCCATGCGGCAGGGCACCAAATGATGAATGGATTGCCCTCTCTGGGACTGTGCTACACTAAAATGTCTGACTATGATGATGATGATGATGATGATGATGATATGATGATGATACAAATGATAATGATGATATTGATAATGATGATGATGATGATCATGACACTAATAACAATAACAATCATAATAATAAGTTGATGTTGTCAAAGCAACTTGCTATGCAATTTCACCAATACTGTTCGTGTTGGCAATGGAGGTCATCTTGAAGATGTCAGTGAGCAGTTCAGATCCAGCAGACCTTAGAAATGGATACCAAATGCCCCCCTTTAAAAGCCTTCATGGATGACATAACAGTTCTTTCAAAAAAGGATGAGGAAACAGAATGCTGAATCAGTTAAACAAGCTGTCTCATTCAGAATGAATTTTATACCAAACAAATCAAGGAGCCTCTCACTGCTGAAAGGAAAAAGCATCTGAAACAGTAACATTCACAGTACCCAAATAATCCATCCCAACAGTGACATAAGAACCAGTCAAGAACTCTGTAATATGTATGACGACTCCCTGAAAGTGCAGAAAGGGGTAAGGAAAACCGAGCGAATGACAGAAGAAAGTCTGCAAGTGATAGACCAAGTGGCCTCCATGGCAAATATAAAGTCTGGTGCCAGCAGTGCTGTATGACAGTAGAATGGAGGAAGCCCGTATCTACAAGAGTGAAAAGTATGTCTGTCAGTCTACAGAATGAACATGAGAAAATCCAGCTTCCAAGCCAAAGTTCTTGCCAAAGAGGTCGGAACAAAGGGGTAGGTGGGAGGCACGTCTGCCTATGTCTTCATGAAACAGTTCTCGATTTCTGGGATTGAGAAGAACCAGAGCCTAAAGGTGATGGTAGAAGCAGCTTTCAGCTGGATCTACTCAAAGAGGAAGAAAAGTTACTTTCATAAGGCTTTTAAAATTTTCCAGTGTTGCCCATGTAAACAGTTAAGTGGTTAACCCTTTGACTCCCACACCTGGTTCACTAGCATCCTGCACTGTCAACCATGCTAGAAAAGCAAAAACTTAACCCTCTGATTCCTTCACCATATCAGGAAGCTGGTGGATAGGGTGAGAGAATCAAAAGGTTAAGTTTCTGTTGTTGGTGGTTAGGGTGCGGGAGTCAAAGGGTTAAGACATCTGTTACATTGGTGACTTAACCTTGAAATGCACCGACCACCATGGAAAGGTTCAAACCCAAATGGAAAGCCAGAAGGGCATCCAGGAATCATGACATGGATGGACCTGGCTGCCTCAGAGAGTAAGGGGTTTAGTGCCGAAACATTGCTTAATGAGGGTTACTTTTCTAAGGACCTTCAGCTGCCCAGCTCTCCCCAGGGTTTCTTGTTACTGTCATGTATTATAATCCCAATCTTGCTTTAAACTTGTCACAATTTTCTTAATCAAAGATGTGACTACATCCGTTGATTAGGAAAACAAAATCTGAATCGAAATAAGACGAAGAGCTGCACAACATGACAATGCATTTGAGAGGGATGTCACCAACATATAGGATAAGCATGAGATAAAAACTAAAGTGACATGCCAGGCTTGCTTGATGCAAACACACACACACACACACACACACACACACACACACACACAACCACACACACACAACACACAAACACACACACATAACACACCACACACAAACACACACACACACACACACCACACACACACACCACACACACATAACAACCCACACCACATCAACACACACACACACACACACACACACAACACACACACACACACACACACACACACACACACACACACAACCACACCACAACACACACCCACCACACACACATCCCACATCACACACAACACACAACACACACACACACACCAACACACACACACACACACACACACACACCCACCCCACAACCACACCACCCAACCACACACACCACACACACCCCACACACACATCACACACACACACACACACACACACACACACACACACACACACACACACACACACACACACACATCACACACACACACACACAACACACACCCAAACACCCCACCCCACCGACAGAATGCAAAGAGTTAATTTAAAAGATTAGCGTTGTACTTTATTTACATTATACCTGCCACGAACTCCAATCCACTGGTTGTGCTGTGGGTTTAAAACAGAAGATGGAAGGTGGAGAAAAGGATACTGAGTGATACCCCCACCCCCACTCACCTCAAACTCCACTGCCAAAAACCGTCGTGCAGTATCCTCGTTTATCACTTCCTTGCGTAGCCCCACCACACAAAAACCTTCAGAGGAAAAAAAAGACATTCACTATTTACCATCTCACTCTCTCTTATCCTTCATTCATTCTCTCTCTCTCTCTCTCCTCTCTCTCTCTCTCTCTCTCTCTCTCTCTCTCTCTCTCTCTCTCTCTCTCTCTCAAAAAACATTCTCTATTTATCATCTTACTCTCTCTTACTCATCTTTCATTCATTAATTCTCTCTCTCCCTAGTTCATTCCTCTCTCTCTCTCTCTCTCTCTCTCTCTCTCTCTCTCTCTCTCTCTCTCTTCTATCTATCTATCTTCTATCTATCTCTCGCTCTCTCTCCTCTCTCTCCCCCCCTTGCTCTCCCCCAACTCATCCTTCATTCATATTCTCTCTTCCTCTCTCTCTCTCTCTCTCAAAACATTGTCATCTTACTCTGTCTTACTCATCCTTCATTCTCTCTCCCCAGTTCATTCCTCTCTCTCTCTCTCTCTCTCTCTCTCTGGTCTCTCTTTCCACCCACCCACCCCCCAACTCTCTTACACAGCCACTCCCAACAATACCTTTTAAGAAAAATCTACTAAATTTTCTTTCTGACAAAATCCTGTCGTCAAGACTATCATCTTCATTGGTGCTAGTATCTTAGCATATGTGCACCCATATATATGTGATGTTGACATACATGTGTGTGTGTGTGTATATATGTCTAGTATCACTCATAAATGCACATACAAAGATCACCCAGCTAACAATGAGACTCACTCATCACCCATCAGCATCACTGAGTTCAATGGTAGCCACCATAGCAGACATCAGAACAACTTTGTTCCATTCACTCTGGTCTTGACTCCTCTGTACTACTTCACAGACCTTCAAACCCTGATTTGGTGACATTCATACAGTTGGTGGGTAGTCTGCCAGCATTTTTTCTGGCCTCAACTTTCCCTTGCAAAACTGTTGTCATTAGGAATGTGTTGGTGTTATGAGATGCACAGCTGATGTTTTTTTGTTGGTTTTTTTGTTGTTTTTTTATTTCTGCCAGTAGCTGCCTTTGGACTGTGAGTTCCTTCAAAATGCTTTCATTTGTTCTTTTATTGGTCCATTTGACTCTAAGAAGCTGCTTGTAGAACCATATGTCTGTTGCTTTCACCTTACTTTCATCTGCTTTTCTGCATGTGCAGGCTTCACAGCCATATAGCATTACCGGTCAGATCAGACATTTTAGAACTTTTAATGTAAGGGCTTTTGGCATGATTCTGTCTTTCCAAATGTTGCCATTCTACTCTTATTTTGATGTCTTTAGTACAGATGCCATCATGAGCTTTAACTCAGCCTCAATATTTAAAATAACTCACATTTTCTAATGTGGTCTTGTTGATTTAAATATCTGGATATTTAGATCTAGACTTGCCTTTTTGTCCACTGCATCTACTCTGTACAGAATTCTTGTCATGCTACTGATGTCCAAAAGCAGTGCAGTATCATCAACATAACTTACATTTGTGATGTTTCAACCGCCAATTTGTATTCCCATTCCCATCTCTTCAATATTTACTTCTTTTACAAGCTGCTCTGTGTACATGTTGAACAGATGAGGTGACAGGATGAATCCTTGACGGATTCCTTTCTTTATGCTACATATTCACAGTTTTGGCATTTTCATCTATTTCTTGCTTTTTGGTTGCTGAATAGGGCCACAATCAGAGAAATCAGATGTTCAAGGAAGATCATCGTCTTCATGGTGTTAAAACAATGATGGGGTATGAATCTGTCAAATGCTTTGCTGTAGTCGATGAAAGTAATGAAGGGCTATTGCTCGCTGTTTCATAGAGCCAAAGGTAATCATCCTAAGAGGGATGATCATACAAAAAATCACAGCACTGTGACATGTACTTTTTAGGTTATTAGGACATTCTCACTATTTATTGGATGACTCTCTAACACCATCTACTGTTAGATAAAATGTATTTAGTAAAGTAGTGTTATGTGTAAATTTATGTCATTATTGTATATGTGTCATAAAATTAATATCATAAGAAATCATTATGATGTAAGTAATAAGCATATATGAATCTGTGTATAGGTGTGCTTATGTGCGTGTGTGTTGGTCTGCTTCATGTTGTTTGTTTGTTTGTTTGTTTGTTTGTTTGTTTGCTTTGAAAAGATCAGTCTTGATTATCATGGTTTACAGTGCAGACACATGTATGGCACTTTCTATGTCTTTTGTACAAAGGGAGGTAACTTTCACTCTTTGTCTTAACCTGTTCCTACACAAAGATGGTACATGCATTATTCTCTCTCTCCCTCTCTCTCTCTCTCTCTCTCTCTCTTTCTCTCTCTCTCTCTCTATTTCTTTTTTTTTTTTTTTTGCAGTGGACTCTGGAAATCTGAAATGGGCATAGCTCAGTCTGAAAAGGTACGGTTCAATCTCAAATGGGCATGGCTAGGTCTGGAATGGCTACAGCTCAATCTGAAGGTAACAATGACCTAAATATTGACTACAAAGTTTTCATGCCTTATTGTTTAATTTAATATATAAGCTGTTGGAGGGGGTGGATGTTTTCATGCTTTCTTAATCAGTCAAATGTTGGAAAATGGAAGTTTCTTAATAAGTCAAATGTTGGAAAATGGAAGTTTCTTAATAAGTCAAATGTTGGAAAATAGGAGTTTCTTAATAAGTCAAACGT
>JAPXFY010000029.1:5962522-5972522 GCA_030674185.1 Monoplex corrugatus
CAACAGCTGGTTCTGTTGAGACAAGGGGAAAGATCCAATAGGTTAATGACGCCAGATTCTAGTAACACTCTCTCACCCTATCTACTAGCTTCACACAGCGAGGCAGCAAGGCAAGAGAATGAAGAGTTTAGTCAGGTTTAAGTCAGTACATGTATTGCTGCAGGAACCAGTAGACAGGATGAGGAAATGGAAGGGTAAACGATGCAAAATATTTATTTAATGATAATAATAATAATGGGCATTTCTCATGTGCTCAATCCAAGTAGCCGTATGCATTCACAGATTCACAATACACATATAAATGATGCAAAACATCAATGATACAGATATACATAAACGTACAAAAATAACTAGACATGCATCCACATGTACACATGTACATACACAGGTTACATACAGATATACTTACAAATATACATATTTCCCACAAGAGCACACATACAGTAATTTTAGAATAACCCTGGAAACTCATGTTACATCTCCAACAACCCTGTGAGGAACAGGATGCTATGACAGTAGAAGTGAGACTCATCACTGGTAAACCCTGTGAGGAACAGGATGCTATGACAGTAGAAGTGAGACTCATCACTGGTAAACCCTGTGAGGAACAGGATGCTATGACAGTAGAAGTGAGACTCATCACTGGTAAACCCTGTGAGGAACAGGATCTATGACAGTAGAAGTGAGACTCATCACTGGTAAACCCTGTGAGGAACAGGATGCTATGACAGTAGAAGTGAGACTCATCACTGGTAAACCCTGTGAGGAACAGGATCCTATGACAGTAGAAGTGAGACTCATCACTGGTAAAGTGTCTTAGATCAAAGACAGTAAAACCGCAGATCTGTTATCATTAAATCTTGTCTTAACTCTTTGATGACGGGCTACTTCAATCAAAGTAACAGCTGAGCTCTCACTGAGGATGGGCTACTTCGATCATAGTAACAAACGGTCTAGGATATATAACTCCCTCTACTTTTGTTATGCTAATGATTACGTAGTTGGCAGTTGCTTCCCTTGTGGAGGGAACTTCCTTTGAACGCTTCCCGCTACGTTTTGCCGGTTCCTTTGTCTAAAATCGATGGATAAGTTCACTTGCACCCGGTTCTCAGTGATTTCACTGTGGCAGCCCTAGGCCAGCAGGAGAGCTCAGCTGTGGCAAGTGCAGTCACAACAGAGTTAAAAATGTACAATGATTATGATAGTTCAGTAAACATTTTCAATAATTCATCTCTATCCTAACATTTATATAAAAAAAAAACACAGTCCAGTAAACATTTTCAATAATATATCTCTATCCTACCATTTACATTTGGTACATAAAAATACTGTTTTCATGAAATCCAAAACAAGTGCGACTGCCCGTGATCAAGCAAACAGGAACCAGAAAAACATGAAAATAGAACGCACCATCGATTTCGTTTGCCAAACTGCATTATAATCATATCACTATCTTGAATTTATTTCAATACAGACTCTGAACTTATTGCTCTTGTTGGACTCATTGTTCTATACTTCTGAAGCCTGAGTTCAATTCGTAATGGGACAGAGCAAGTAGTGGTGTGGGTGGTAGTCTTTTACATTTTAAATCAAGGGATAAACCAAAGTCCCATGTGTAACACATATTTCTTGGTGCCCATGAAATATCTGATGGCAACAAAAGTTTTGTGCCTGTCACAGGTTGCAGAAAAATCCACTGTTATATTAACATAAGTAAACAAAATACATGGGCACATGATAAAAAGAGAAACCATTATTATAAGGCTGGCAGTATTATCATTGTTAAATACAATACATGGATACATGATCAAAAGAGAAACCAGCATACTATGGCAAAGTCCATTCCCCAGGAACAGTGCCAGCATTTCACAAGGTAAAATCCCCTTGTGACCACACAACACACACACACACAAACAAATGCACACACACACACACACATACACACACACACACACACACACATACACACGCACTCACACACACACACACTCATACAAATACCACTGCACAAAATCCAGCTCTCTGTACATGTACTTTTCAAAGTCAATATGACCTTGAAGATGTATCACACGAAGTGAAACTTGACATATGAATAGTGATGGTCACAACAGTGAAAAACAGAATGTACATCATGTCACAAGATCTTGATAAGGTGTTGTTCATGTACTTTCCTCAAAAAGTCAGGATTGTAGGCGCTATTTTTGCTCTGCATGATCTTGATCTTCGACCCTTAGCTTCCAAACTTATGCATTCATGATTCCCCAACAGTACACATTTCGTCCCAAATTGGTAAAGATTCACCTAGACACAGCTGTCACACACACACACACACACACACACACACACACACACACACACACACACACACACACACACACACACACACACACACACACACACACACACACACACACACACACACACACACACACACACACACACACCACAAAATACACACAAAAATGTATGTGCAAACACATACACACACCGACACACAGACACACAAGACACACACATGCACACACCTCTCCTCTTGATATCAAACAATCTTCCTTTTTAAAACTACAGGAAGATTAAAAAAAGGAATCAATTAATTTAGACTACCTGTAAACTCACCTTTTGCCAGGAAGCGAAGACTGGCCTTCCAGCGGGGGTCACCAATCTCATAGGGTGTAACCTCCCTGGTCTGCAAGCTGTTCATGCCTGGTAACCACTTCACACCCAGCAGCTCAAAGTCGCACAATGGCGAGCCTGTCGTGTTGAAACTCTGCAGTCTGTCTGTTACCCACAAAAGATGAAAGTAAAATAGGACGACTTGCCCCATATGACAATCTGCCTTTTTATGCAAAAATCACAACAGAAATGACAAGATCCACATTTCTATCATGACAAGATCCACATTTCTATCATGACAAGATCCACATTTCTATCATGACAAGATCCACATTTCTACCATGACAAGATCCACATTTCTATCATGACAAGATCCACATTTCTATCATGACAAGATCCACATTTCTATCATGACAAGATCCACATTTCTATCATGACAAGATCCACATTTCTATCATGACAAGATCCACATTTCTATCATGACAAGATCCACATTTCTATCATGACAAGATCCACATTTCTATCGGCTATATAAGATGACAGAAAAATGACAAAGCTAAGCCGTTCCAGCAACCTACATTTTTATACATAAATTACAACAGAAATGAGAAAATCCCAATGCCTGCTGGGCATATAAGATGAAGGAAGAATAAGAAAGCCAAGCGGTTCAAGCAATGTTTTTTATACAAAAGTCATAACAGAAGTTAAGAACATCCAGACTTCTGTTGGCCATACAGAATGAAGGATAAAGGAGAAAGCTAAATCTTTTTTTTGCAATCTCACTTTTTAAACAAAAATTATCACAGAAATGACAAAATTTGGATTGTGTACTTCTAAAGCTCACTGCGACCTTCAACTGAAATAAAAATTGATGCGCACTGAAGGCTGTGGTTTACTGTCACAACAGTAAAGGCAGATTTTAAATATTCTCACCAGTTCCTGAGAAATTGCCCTTGATGAACTTTCCTCACAAAGTGCTGATTTGAGAAACTCTTCTAGTTTGTGACTGGCATTTTGTGACCTTGTTCTCCAAACATAAACATTCACGACTCTACAATGGTCCACAGCTTTCACTGACATTTGGTTGTGATCAACTCATAAAGACCTGAAAAACTCTTGCCAACAATTTCGGTCATGTACACAAACACAAAAACAACATGAATGAAAAAGATAGGGAAAAGACAAACAACATTTATAGGACATTTTATGAGGCAAGAGAAATTTGAGTACCTGGTCACAACAGGAAAGCTGGGGGAAAAACAGCACAGGTAGATCTAGGGAGAAAATATGGACAGACTTGGGGAATAGATGAAGACAGAAAGGGTGGGAAATGTACTTGCAGTGATAATAGATAGACTCACATGGAGGCCATGACCACCAACACCATGCAGCAGGGTGAATGATGATGTTGCTGCTGCTGATGACATAAACAACAAACAATTCCAACACAATACACACACACACACACACACACACACACACACACACACACACACACACACACACACACAACACTCACGCAGAAAACTGCCCCAGTCTGTTAAGAGGTCCTTGCCCAGCAAAATCAGCAAGACCACCTGTTCCATCTCCTTGTTGCTGGACACAGGGGGCAGGGGACCTCTACCGTCACACACAGGGTCAAAATTCGGACACTGTAAAAAATGGACAAATGAATAAACAAATATTCATGAAGTTTAAAAGAACACACACACACACACACACACACACACACACACACAACACACACACACACACACACACACAAATATGTAGACAGCAATAATATCAATAGCAAGAAACTCTGGGGAGAGGTGGACAGCCTCCCCTACTCCCCCCTCTGCCCCCCTCCCGCCTCAAGCTCTCAAGCAAGTATTTTGGCCATGAATACCTTACACTCTGAGGGGACTGGGCCGCACCCAGAACATGACCCATGGATGCCCTTTTACCGTCACCATAATTTTTCAAAAAGTAAAACAAGTCTCCGGTAAACATGGCTTCCACCGTCCTTCCTCCATTCTTCCACCAGTCACCCACCCCCATCCCTCTCCACATCATCACCATCCCCATCACCACTGTCAACCCTCCAGTCTACGTCCCCTGTCCTTTTCCATACCTTTCCCTGTCACCACTGTCAATCCAGACCCCTCTCCATACCTCCCCCATCTCCACTCACCACCCCTTCCATCCCCACCCCCACTCCCTAAGCACACACATACACAGGCACACAATGTTTGGGTATCAATTTAAATTTACAGTCACATCAAATAATAAAGCCCAGGTGAGAAAAAAATGTCTTGATACGTCCATTTCTTTTTTTCTCTTTTTCGTTTTCTTCAGAATTGGAGCAATCCACTATTGGCTGGCTTGGACAGTCATGGCTTCAGCACAGCCCCATCAACCAGACTACATCTGTATCCACCTTCCATGACAAGTGGATATGAAGTAAGAGGTACACCAAGGAAGACCTGGACCAACAGTGAGAATGTCCCATTTCCCCATCTCCCCTTGCCAGTACAGAGGGTTTTGCACAAGTTCAGGGAGTCTGTTAGAGAACTGTTTGCAGATATGAAAATTGGAGCACATATGAAATAGTTCAAGTATGAACAACAAGTATGAACAACCCCTCCTGAACAAACAACAAACAATAAACACCCTACGACACTCACAACGGTACATGCAGATAGATAAAAGAAGCAAAGGGAGAAAAAGTGTTACTGTGACCTTGCTTAAGTGACCACCCAGAGAGGCAAGGAGCGCGTCTGTGTAGTCAGCCATGTGGAAGAGGTGCAGGGCATCAAACTTGGTCTCCGTTCTGTCCTCTATCAGTTCTGTAACAACCGCACACACAGCACCAAGGACACGAGGATCATTATCATGTATCATGCTCACCACACACATATACTCCACGTACAGCAGAAGATAAAAAACAAAGACGAAAAGTTTCCCGTGACCTTTGCTTAATCACCCAGAGCCTCTGTGTAGCACCATAACAATACTGTCCCATCGCACACTACAGCACAACACAGCACCAAGACACAACATCATTACATGTATCAGCCACCACACACAAACCCACACACAGACACAAACATACACATACACATAACACTTACACCCACTACCCCCTGCCACCACACACATAATATATATCCCTGCCACACACACACACAAACACACACACACACACACACACCCAACACACCACACACACACACACACACACACACACACACAACAACACACATACACACACACACACAACACAACACACACACACACACACACACACACAACACACACAACACATACACACAACACACACACACACACACCACACACACAAACACACACACACACACACACATACACACAACACACATCCACACACACACACAACAAAACACACACACATACACACACTAATTTCACACACACACACACACCAACACACACACACACACACACACACACCACACACAAACACACACATACACACAACACAACACACATACACACACACACAACAACAACACACAACACACACACAACACAACACACACAACACACACAACACACACACACATACACACACATTTCACACAACACACATACACACACCTATTTCACACACACACACACACAACACACACACACACACACACACACACACACACACACACACACACACACACACACAACACACACACACACACACACACACTGACCCAAAATGTTTTCGTTCTTCAGTTCGATGGCCAGGATGTGAGCAAGCGAAGAGGCATGAAGGGAAGCGTTTTCTCGCTCCAAAATGAGCAGTGTGCAGGGGGAAAAACTGTCCTGTTGGTGTTCCACACTGTCAATGTCCGCCACATCCAGGTTCACCCCAGGGCAGAAAATGGAATGCACAGCAGAAGGTATACCTGGCCATGTGAAAAATAATCATCATCATCATGAAATGCACTGTGGATGTCATGCACTGTTTTGAACTTTACATCTTTGATACAAATCAATCTGTTTTACTGATAATCAGGGATGTGAGAGGAACTGAAACCAAAAGCTTACTGTGGCCAAGGTCCAGGGGCAGCTGCTGGGGTGCAGTTATATGGCCACAGTGGGAGGTCTGGTGGGGGTGAAACATCCCAGAGACTCATGAAAGATTATTGTTTACAATGCCAGGAACTGGCAAAAATTGCTATATACACATTCAAACCCACCAAAACTGAAATTGTAATGATCTGTTAAAAAGATCACAGTAATACTCTGAGCAGAACTGTTTTTGAAGCACTGTGAACACGGCGATATGAATCAACATCAACATCTGACCATCAGAGCGCTATGCCTCAAAGTATCTTTTCCACCCCATTCTTTTGGAGCCAAGCATGACACTACATGAATCCATCAAACAGGGTACCATGTTTATGACAGGGATGTCTTTGTCTCTTGGCGAATCAACAATGGCTTTGAAAAAAACTTCAGATGTGTTTTGGTCTGTTTCTACTAAAGATAAATGTTCAATAAAAAAAAATGTTCAATGAAAAAAAATGGCGACAGCAGAGGGGCATCCAGGAGTCATGATCTGGATGTGTCCCGACCTCCATAGAGTGTCAGGAGTTAAGGGCCGAGACACTTGCTTTGACGGGGTTTCTCTTCTGAGGACCTTCTGCTGTCAGGCTCTCCCCAGAGTTTCTGACTACTACTTCAGTACTAACTTCTCCTCTTTTCTCCAAGAATCAGCAAACCGAAATGACCAACACTTTCTTCATACTACTGCTGGTCAGTTCATTCACATTTTATAATGTTTGCCTTTGTCTTTTGTTAACTAGATCTAAAGAAATCTCATACAACAAAACAAAAATGAAATGCACAACAGACTGTGTAACTGGGTGAATGCCAGTGCCAGACAGGACCACATTCTACATTTCCACTGTTTAGCAATAAAAGACATGAGCGGTGGCCAAATGAGGCAAGAACAAGGAACTGCTGAAAATGACATCCTTCAACCAGACAACACCACTGACTATCTAATGTATAACCTTCATCCAGACAATCCGTCTATTTAAGGTATACCTTCATCCACACAATCCAAATGACTATTTGAGGTATAACCATCACCCAGATAACCCCACTGACTATTTGAGGTATCACCATCATCCACACAACCCCACTGACTATTTGAGGTATCACCATCATCAACACAACCCCACTCACTATTTGAGGTATCACCATCATCAACACAACCCCACTCACTATTTGAGGTATAATCTTCATCAACACAACCCCACTCACTATTTGAGGTATAACCTTCATCAACACAACCCCACTCACTATCTGAGGTATAACCTTCATCAACACAACCCCACTCACTATTTGAGGTATCACCTTCATCAACACAACCCCACTCACTATTTGAGGTATAACCTTCATCAACACAACCCCACTCACTATTTGAGGTATAACCTTTATCAACACAATCCCACTCACTATTTGAGGTATAATCTTCATCAACACAACCCCACTCACTATTTGAGGTATCACCTTCATCAACACAACCCCACTCACTATTTGAGGTATCACTTTCATCAACACAACCCCACTCACTATTTGAGGTATAACCTTCATCAACACAACTCCACTGACTATTTGAGGTATAACCATCCAGATAACCCCACTCACTATTTGAGGTATAACCATCATCAACACAACCCCACTGACTATTTGAGGCATAACCATCCAGACAACCCCACTGACTATTTGAGGTATAACCATCCAGACAACCCCACTGACTATTTGAGGTATAACCATCATCCACACAACCCCACTGACTATTTGAGGTATAACCTTCATCAACACAACCCCACTCACTATTTGAGGTATAACCTTCATCAACACAAACCCCACTGACTATTTGAGGTATCACCATCATCAACACAACCCCACTGACTATTTGAGGTATAACCTTCATCAACACAACCCCACTGACTATTTGAGGTATAACCTTCATCAACACAACCCCACTGACTATTTGAGGTATAACCTTCATCAACACAACCCCACTGACTATTTGAGGTATCACCATCATCAACACAACCCCACTGACTATTTGAGGTATAACCTTCATCAACACAACCCCACTGACTATTTGAGGTATAACCTTCATCAACACAACCCCACTGACTATTTGAGGTATAACCTTCATCAACACAACCCCACTGACTATTTGAGGTATCACCATCATCAACACAACCCCACTGACTATTTGAGGTATAACCTTCATCAACACAACCCCACTGACTATTTGAGGTATCACCATCATCAACACAACCCCACTGACTATTTGAGGTATAACCATCCAGACAACCCCACTGACTATTTGAGGTATAACCATCCAGATAACCCCACTCACTATATGAGGTATAACCATCATCAACACAACCCCACTGACTATTTGAGGTATAACCTTCATCAACACAACCCCACTCACTATTTGAGGTATAACCATCCAGACAACCCCACTGACTATTTGAGGTATAACCATCATCCACATAACCCCACTGACTATTTGAAGTATAACTATCATCCAGACAACCACACTGACTATTTGAGGTACAACCATCATCCAGACAACCCCACTGACTATTTGAGGTACAACCATCATCCACACAACTCCACTGACTATTTGAAGTGTATAACTATCATCCAGACAACCCCACTGACTATTTGAGGTACAACCATCATCCAGACAACCCCACTGACTATTTGAGGTACAACCATCATCCAGACAACCCCACTGACTATTTGAGGTACAACCATCATCCACACAACTCCACTGACTATTTGAAGTATAACTATCATCCAGACAACCCCACGCACTATTTGAGGTACAACCATCATCCAGACAACCCCACTGACTATTTGAGGTATAACCATCCAGACAACCCCACTCACTATTTGAGGTATAACCATCATCAACACAACCCCACTGACTATTTGAGGTATAACCATCCAGACAACCCCACTGACTATTTGAGGTATAACCATCCATACAACCCCACTGACTATTTGAGGTATAACCATCATCCACATAACCCCACTGACTATTTGAAGTATAACTATCATCCAGACAACCACACTGACTATTTGAGGTACAACCATCATCCAGACAACCCCACTGACTATTTGAAGTATAACTATCATCCAGACAACCCCACTGACTATTTGAGGTACAACCATCATCCACACAACCCCAGTGACTATTTGAGGTATAACTATCCTCCAGACAACTCCACTGACTATTTGAAGTATAACTATCATCCAGACAACCAC
Source organism: Monoplex corrugatus (assembly GCA_030674185.1). Classification (NCBI taxonomy): domain Eukaryota; kingdom Metazoa; phylum Mollusca; class Gastropoda; order Littorinimorpha; family Ranellidae; genus Monoplex; species Monoplex corrugatus. The sequence continues at coordinate 5,972,459 of JAPXFY010000029.1, forward strand.
ACTGACTATTTGAGGTACAACCATCATCCAGACAACTCCACTGACTATTTGAAGTATAACTATC
>JAPXFY010000029.1:5977522-6005022 GCA_030674185.1 Monoplex corrugatus
ACACATGTATACACACACACACACACACACACATACATAATGTATATATAGATATAGATATAGATATAGATATAGATTTAGATATAAATATAGATATAGATATATAGATAAAGTTATCTACACACAATCCCTCCCACCCCCAATCACACACACACACACCACCTACACAGACAATCCACTCACACACACAGACAAATCCCCTGCAACACACACACACCACAACATCACACACACACACACACACACACACATACACACACACACACACACACACACATACACACACACATGTACAAAATTCTTTGCATTCACACACACACATGAAATCACACAAACAACCCCTCCCACCTCTCCACACACAGATATTCACATAAATCCTCACCAGCCACTGAAGATGCAGCAGATCCTTTCTTCCCTTTTTTCCCTTTCCCAGCAGGCGCACTGGCCGAAGACGACGAGGAGAGTGACCCAGACCCAGAGCCTCCATCACCACCACCATGTAAATTCTGCTCTGGCATCCTGTAGGGCAGACCCACATCGAAGCTGCCCTGATCCTCCGCCACGCGACCCCCGAACCATCGCACCAGCTCGCTCTGGGCACGATCAGCATTCCGCGGACAAAAGATCTGCAACCCCACATTGGGCTGTCCGTAAAGAGCCGTCAGAGAGGTAGGGTCCGTCTTCCTGGCCAGAACGAAGTCTGTAGGACCCACAATGGAGATGAGCCGTACACGAGCGTGCGGTCCGCGCACCGCCACCGCTAGCACCGGCGTCACACCCTCCTTGCTTTGCTCTTGGGAGGGAGGGGAAGGGCGTGGCATCTGTTTCTTTTCTGATGAAGGATAGAGCACTCTGAGACCACTGATGTCCAGGCTCTGGCTCACCACACGGTGAAGCGTCTCATAGACCACCTGATTAAAAAAACACACACACACACACACACACACACACACACACACACACACACACACACACATATACACACACACACACTCACAGAGTAATATATATACATACACAAGTGCATGCACATAAACATACACACAGAGTAATATACATATACACACATGTGCATGCACACACACACACAGACAAATGTGTGCCCATGCACCCATGCACACACACACACAGAACCATATATGCACACATTAAACAATTTAAGTATCATGGATATGAATATGTCCATCTACAACACCTGTGTAGGGGAATTCCAGTGAACTGGTGTGTGATAAAAAAAAAAAAGGAATTCCCATGATGTAGCCAATAGAAACTGGTGTTTGGGAAAGGGTGGTAGTGGTGAGGGAACTCCCAGGAAACTCCCATTGTGTATTCAATGAATTGGTGTTTGGTAGAAACTTCCATGTAATGCCTCTACAACAAGAATTCTGCATCTTCTCCAGGCAACTAACATAATTTGGGGAGAAATCAGCAACATGCAGAGCCAGGAACAAAGGCAGCCTTTATAAGTTGCCTTCATAGATCTGACCAAAGCCTTTGACCTGATAAGTAAAAGAGGCATAATCACGCTTCTGGAGAATATCCAATGCCCACCGGAAGTACTGAATCTCATTATCTCTTTCCATGATGGACATGTTGGGGACAAAGCACTTTGACAGATCATTCTCAGAGCCTTTCCCCATTCAAAATGGAATGAAACAGGACTGTACCCTTGCCCCACGCTCTTCGGATCTTTCTCATTCTACTGCTGTATGCTTTCAAAGTGTTTGATAAATAAGTGTACCTATATAGTTTCAGTTTCAGTTTCGTTTCTCAAGATTACATCTTTGAACTCAGAATGAATTCCATATGCACTGACACCACTGATGCTATTGAGAAGATCCAAAGTGATCATGGCATAAACAATCTTGGATACATTGTAATCAAACGTGTATCACAATCTGTAATGTTAAAGGATAAAAAACAAGAACTGGATGAAAACACAACCAGCCACTTAGTATAAACTTACCTCACCAAAGTCAGATACATGTACAATCATATCACAGAAACCACCAGCAATCACCACCATACAAACCTCATCTGCCCACCAAAGTAATTAAATCAGTCTCTCCATTATCACAACTCTTTCAGTCCATCCTCCACCTCCAACAAAAAACACAGCAAACAAACAAACACAAAAAGATATAAATACACACACACACACATACAACATACACACACACACACACTCTCCTCTCTCTCTCTCTCACACACACACACACACACACACACACACACACACACACACACACACACAACCACACACACATCATGACACCAGAAAATAAGACAATATGAAAGAACGACATAAAAGCTGTGATACGGCCAAGGGCTGAATCCACTAAGTTTCACAATTATCCTAAAGAAGAAGGGTTTGAACCTGGGGCCTGAAGAGGGCCTGCTTGGACAGCAGGAAGAGGGAGTTTTGTGGGACGTTCTCTTGCCCGTCATGGCACCAACCATGCTGATACACGCTCTCCTGGGTGTCTACGGTCTGCCAGAAGAAACCCACGTCCTTGTTGAAGATCATATCCACTGCTCCTGGGTCCTTGTGAAGCTGAAAAAGAGAGAGATTGTCATAGAACCTTCAAGCCATAGGGAAGTCACAATCTTCAAGTCATAGGGGAGCAAGAACCTTCAAGTCATTAAGTACTGAGAACCTTCAAGTCGTAAGGGAGCGAAGTGGTATCACCGAAACTTTTTTTTTTCTGAGGCAAGCAATAAGACAGCAGTGCCCATCTCCTTTCCCTCGCCAATTACCTTCCCTAACTCTGGAGAAACTCAAACACCCATTCACAGTGCAGTAGACTGGAGGTTGCATGCACATAAAGTTTCCAACCAGCTTCCCTCATTATCATATTCATATTCATATTTATATTCATTTCTTTTTGTCCCAATGGATTTACCATGTGAAACTCATGCTGCTCTCCCTGTTAAGAGCACACCACCGTAGTGTAGCACCACATTCTTTTTTTCTTTGGGGACCAAGACATCAGAAAGACAAAAAGGCTAACTGGCCTTCAAGGGGAGGGACTTGAGAATGAACCTATCTATCCAATATTTTACACCAGGGCAGCCAGGCCAATACCCTGCTCTTCATGATTTTCAACTTCCGTGGGATCTTTAACGTATACAGACCAGAAGGCACACAGGTCTGACTCATTTTTTTGTCCCCTTCCAAAGTAATGATAACAATGCAAAAAAAAAAAAACCTAGCCCTTTCAATCCCTCACCTTATCCACCAGCTTCCTACATTATCAGCCATGACATCATCATCAAGTGCCCTGCCACATGGCATTAGCGATCATGGCCCTCCACACAAATCTATCCCCTGTCGCTGTAAGTACATCTTCCACCCTCTCTATCCCGAGCCACCCTGCAAGTCCATCCAATACTGTCTCCCTGGGTCTACCTGGTGCTCTCTTTCCCTCCAGCTTTCCTGTTGTGACTAGGTGTTTTATTTCCTCTTTCCTCATAATATGTCCTATAAATGTCGTTTGTCTTTTCCTGATCTTCTTTAGTAAAGATCTTCTTGTGTCTGCCTCCTTCAAGACTCTCATTTGTTTTCTAAGAAACCACATTTCAGTTGCCTCAGTCTTGTTCTGGCTTTGTGTGTTGACTGTCCACACCTCAAAACTGTACAACAGTATCGGTTCTCTATAACATACAAGAACTCCATTCCTAATGTTAATTGATAAGCATTTGTTGGTAAGAATGCTTTTCATCTTCTTGAATGCTGTTTTGGTTTGGTCGATTCTGCTGGCTATTTCTGGTGAGATGACCGTTCCCAGATATCACCTGTCTTAAAGTTGTGCCATTTGCTGTTATTTTGCATGAGGGGATTTCTTGGTTTTTACTGACATGACAGCAAAGCAAAAACTGAACTTTTTGACCCCCTCACCCTGTCCACCAGCTTACAGCATTATCAACCATGATAGCTAAGCTAAACTTGAACCTTTCCACTCCCTTACCCTGCAGCTGTTGGATAAAGGCAGGAAGTGAAATTAAACCCGGTGGATCTGGTGAGTTAGTGAAAGGGTTCAGATTTTGCAGCTGTGGATTGAGTGAGGGAGTGAAACAGTTAAGATTTGGTAACTGGTGGATAGGCTGAATGAGTGGTGGATAGGGTGAGTGTGTGGTGGATAGGGTGAGTGAGTGGTGGATAGGGTGAGTGAGTGGTGGATAGGGTGAGTGTAGTGGTGGATAGGGTGAGTGAGTGGTGGATAGGGTGAGTGAGTGGTGGATAGGTGAGTGAGTGTGGATAGGTTGAGTGTGTGGTGGATAGGGTGAGTGTGTGGTGGATAGGGTGAATGTGTGGTGGATAGGGTGAGTGTGTGGTGGATAGGGTAGTGAGTGGTGGATAGGGTGTGTGGTGGATAGGGTGAGTGAATGAGTGGTAGATAGGGTGAGTGAGTGGTGGATAGGGTGAGTGTGTGGTGGATAGGGTGAGTGAGTGGTGGATAGGGTGAGTGAGTGGTGGATAGGGTGAGCAAGTGGTGGATAGGGTGAGTGTGTGGTGGACAGGTTGAGTGAGTGGTGGACAGGTTGAGTGAGTGGTGGATAGGGTGAGCAAGTGGTGGATAGGGTGAGTGGTGGATAGGGTGAGTGAGTGGTGGATAGGGTGAGCAAGTGGTGGATAGGTGAGTGAGTGGTGGATAGGCTGAGTGAGTGGTGGATAGGTGAGTGGTGGATAGGCTGAGTGAGTGGTGGATAGGCTGAGTGAGTGGTGGATAGGCTGAGTGAGTGGTGGATAGGCTGAGTGGTGGATAGGCTGAGTGAGTGGTGGATAGGCTGAGTGAGTGGTGGATAGGCTGAGTGAGTGGTGGATAGGCTGAGTGGTGGATAGGTGGCTGAGTGAGTGGTGGAGTAGGCTGAGTGAGTGGTGGATAGGCTTAGTGGTGGATAGGCTGAGTGGTGGATAGGCTGAGGAGTGGTGGATAGGCTGAGTGAGTGGTGGATAGGCTGAGTGAGTGGTGGATAGGCTGAGTGGTGGATAGGTTGAGTGAGTGGTGGGTAGGGTGAGTGAGTGGTGGATAGGGCGAGTGAGTGGTGGATAGGGTGAGTGGTGAATAGGGTGAGCAAGCGGTGAATAGGGTGAGCAAGTGGTGGATAGGATGAGCAAGTGGTGGATAGGGTGAGCGAGTGGTGAATAGGGTGAGCGAGTGGTGAATAGGGCAAGTGGTGGATAGGGTGAGCAAGTGGTGAATAGAGTGAGCGAGTGGTGGATAGGGTGAGCAAGTGGTGGATAGGGTGAGCGAGTGGTGAATAGGGCGAGCGAGTAGGGATTCAGATTTTGCTGATGTTGGATAAGGATGAGCTAGTGAAAGGGCTGAGATTTTGCTGTTGGATGCTGGTGGAAGAGGATGAAGGTGGAAAGCAAGCCCTGAAAGTTTAGGGCCAGACCATATTTGGGGACTACGCTTTCTGGCCCTTTGAACTTAAGCACAAAGTACATGACAACTGTTACATTACAATTCATAACACTGTTTTCAAACACACACACATACACACACACACACTCACACACACACACTCACACTCATACACACACACACGCACAATAAAATCCACAAATACATACACAGAATAAACATACACAAACATACACACATACAAACACCAAAAAAACACAACACACACACACACACACACACACACACACACACACACACACACACACACACACACACACACACACACACACCCACACACACACACACACACACACACACAGGCATGCATGTACATACACGCAAACACATACAATAAAATCCATAAACACATACACAAAATAAACATGCACAAACACACATACATACAAACACAAAAAAACACAACACACACACACACACAGAGGCATGCACATACACACACACACACACACACACACACACACACACAAACACACGCACGCACACACACACACACACACACACACACACACACACACACCTGCATGTAGGCAGACATTGGCTTGCCCAGGAAGGGGAGGTAAGGGTTGGCAAAGGTCAGACAACTCTCATACTCGGATGGATCCTCCTCGCTGGACAGATCATTGCCCAGGTAGCGAGGCCAGGACTCCACAGAACTCAGGGAACTTCGAGAAATGAAGGTGTCAACAAACCTGTAGAAACGGCTGGTCTCCTCTCCTTTCTGGGGGAAAAAAAACCACACATAACTGATGGCACTGACCAACCAGAACAACTGGATTCTCTCCTGATCTTCACCTTGAGGCTGTCGCTGTCCATCTTAACGTTTCCATCATTCAGGTGTTGTCAGCTTAGTGTTCTATAGATTCCTCTCTCCCCCTCTATCCTATTTCAGGATCTTGCTAATGCATAGGGTTTGGTACTGGCTCAGGGAGTCTGCCAGATAATTGCTGGCAGATTTGGGTGGAGCCTATATGGAATGGTCCATGTGCGATGAATTCCTGTTGAACATACTCAACTCTCCAAACTTCTTCATCTTGACTGTTTAGTCCTGAAGTTTTCTATTTTTACGTCTGGCAAATAGTTTAAGTTGTACTTTTCTTTTGCTCCTGTGCTTTGGTGTGAAGAAAGTGTGAACAAGGAAATTGCCAGCACCAGCCCCTCAATAATAATAATAATAATAATAAAGACAATTTATATAGCGCTTTCCAGAGCACAAAGCGCTTCACATAAAATCAGTATATAACTAAATACAAATAGATACACCAACATAAAATTTAAACATACCGCTGCTAACACTATATAACATAAAACAAAATTTACGTTCAACAAGACATATTAACATAGTAAATTCAAATATTACTAAAAATAGTGACAATCATACAAAAATATTTTCTCTCTCTTTCTCTTCACACACACACACACACACACACACACACACACACACACACACACACACACACACACACACACACACACACACACACACACACACACACACACACACACAGACCCAAACACACTCCCTCTCTCAACCACTCAGTTTCTCTACTATCAAATTCTATCACGCTTACACATACTCTTACTCATACTCTCACTCTCTTTCCCCACCCCAACCATACTCTCGCTCTCTACCGTGCTCCCGATATTCCTTGCTCACTCTCTCTCTCTCCCACACAGCCTCTCTCTCTCTCTCTTTTCCTCTCTCCCTCTCTCTCCCTCTCTCTTGCTCGCATAAACATGCTTCACACACACACACACACACACACACACACACACACACACACACACACACACACACACACACAAACACACACACACACACACATATATGTAGGAACGATGATCAGGGCTGAGAGAGAAGAGAAAGAGAAGATCAATGAAAGTATTGAGTGAAAAGATAGGTCTTCAGACCAGACTTGAAAGAAGGAAGACATTGCTTATGGCGAATATGATAGGGAAGGGAGTTCCAGGTCAACCATCTTGTAGATCAAAATCAGGCATATGCGGAGTCTTTGATCCTGTAATTTTGGCTGGAATCAAGCTACCATATTTTGAACTCATTCAAGATAAACAAAGTCTTGTTTATGATAAATATCCAAATTCTTTCAGGGTGATCAATGTCTTGTTTATGTATTTTCATTTACCTGTAAATGGGGATTCTGTCTACAGAATGTTGCCATGGTTAACTGTTTTGTTGCCATGGGATCCTTTATGTGTGCTAAGTGCATGCTATGCATATGACCATGGTTTACTGGTTCATCCCAAACATTAACCCTTTGACTCCCGCACCCTATCCACCAACTGTAAAAACTTACCCCTTTGATTCCCTCACCCTATCCACCAGCTTCCTGCAGGAAGTTGGTGGATAGGGTGAGGGAATCAAAGAGGTAAGTTTATGCTTTGCTAGCATGGTTGGCAATGCAGGATGCTCATGGACAGGGTGCGGGAGTCAAAGGGTTAACAGCACTGAGGTATAATGGAGTGGAGAAAAAAATCCCCATCTAAGTGGGAACTAAACCTGCTTTTCTCACATCGTCACAACCACAATCATCAACCAAACACCACCCCCACAACACCAACACCAACAGCATCCCCCCTCTTCCCCACCCCTCACCTTGCCCTTTTTGAGCAAGCGGTCACGGCGGTCATCCTTGTGAAGCATGTAGACAGGAGAAGGACAGACCGCAATGGCCAGACACAGGTTGTTGTCCAGCAGCAGTTGCTGTAAGCCAATTACGTGGAAGGGGGGGAAACCTGGGGGGTAATGCGCAGAACCCTCTTCTGGCCTCTGCAACCACTGCTGCAGCTGGCTGAAGTCAGGGGGGATAAGGCTCACCAACCAGCAGATGAGGTAAAGGTAACTCTTGGGTATGGCGTTGATGACTGAAACCAGAGACCAGGCATGGATCATCAGTGTTTGTACAGGGGATTGATATTATCTTTGATATCTGACTGCGACCAGCTGTTACCTTTAATGAACTGACTGAAATCAACTGACTGTAATCTTTGATGAACTAAGTGCAATCAACTGTAATCTTTGATGAACTGACTGCAACCAACTGTTATCTTTAATGAACTGACTGAAATCAATTCACTGTTATTTTTGATGAACTGAATGTAATCAACTGTTACCTTGATGAAGTGAGTGCAATCAACTGTTACCTTGATGAACTGAATGCAACTAGCTGTTATTTTTTTAATGAACTGAGAGTAATCAACTGTTATCTTTAGTGACTGCTGCAATCACAGTTATCTTATGACTGACTGCAATCACCTGTTATCTTTAATGAAATGACTCAATCAACTGTTATCTTTAATGAACTGACTGCAATCAACTGTTATCTTTAATGGACTGACTGCAATCAACTGTTATCTTTAATGAACTGACTACAATCAACTGTTATCTTTAATGAACTGAGATACAATCAACAGTTATCTTTAATGAACTGACTGCAATCAACAGGTTTTCTTTAATGAACTGACTGCTAATCAACAGTTATCTTTAATGAACTGACTACAATCAACAGTTATCTTTAATGAACTGACTGCAATCAACAGTTATCTTTAATGAACTGACTGCAATCAACATTTATCTTTAATGAACTGAGATAATCAACAGTTATCTTTAATGGACTGACTCAATCAACAGTTATCTTTAATGGACTGACTGCAATCAACAGTTATCTTTAATGAACTGACTGCAATCAACTGTTATCTTTAATGAACTGACTGCAATCAACTGTTATCTTTACTGAACTGACTGCAATCAACTGTTATCTTTAATGGAACTGACTTCAATCAACTGTTATCTTTACTGAACTGACTGCAATCAACTGTTATCTTTACTGAACTGACTACAATCAACATGTTATCTTTAATGGAAATGACTACAATCAACTGTTATCTTTATGAACTGACTGCAATCAACTGTTATCTTTAATGGACTGACTACAATCAACAGTTATCTTTAATGAACTGACTGCAATCAACAGTTATCTTTACTGAACTGACTGCAATCACAGTTATCTTTAATGAACTGACTACAATCAACAGTTATCTTTAATGACTGACTGCAATCAACAGTTATCTTTAATGAACTGACTGCAATCAACTGTTATCTTTAATGGACTGACTGCAATCAAGTTATCTTTAATGAACTGACTGCAATCAACTGTTATCTTTAATGAACTGACTGCAATCAACTGTTATCTTTAATGAACTGACTACAATCAACTGTTATCTTTACTGAACTGACTGCAATCAACTGTTATCTTTAATGACTGACTGCAATCACTGTTATCTTTACTGAACTGACTGAACTCACAAGTTATCTTTACTGAACTGACTGCAATCAACGTTATCTTTAATGGAACTGACTGCAATCAACTGTTATCTTTAAATGAAATGACTACAATCAACTGTTATCTTTAATGGACTGACTGCAATCAACTGTTATCTTTACTGAACTGACTACAATCAACTGTTATCTTTAATGGACTGACTGCAATCAACAGTTATCTTTATGAACTGATGCAATCAACTGTTATCTTTAATGGACTGACTGCAATCAACAGTTATCTTTAATGACTGACTGCAATCAACTGTTATCTTTAATGGAACTGACTGCAATCAACCAGTTATTATCTTTAATGAACTGACTGCAATCAACTGTTATCTTTAATGGACTGACTGCAATCAACTGTTATCTTTAATGAACTGACTAACATCAACAGTTATCTTTAATGAACTGACTGCAATCAACTGTTATCTTTAATGGACTGACTGCAATCAACTTTATCTTTAATGAACTGACTACAATCACAGTTATCTTTAATGACTGACTGCAATCAACTGTTATCTTTAATGGACTGACTGCAATCAACTGTTATCTTTAATGAACTGACTGCAATCAACTGTTATCTTTAATGGAACTGACTGCAATCAACTGTTATCTTTAATGGACTGACTGCAATCAACTGTTATCTTTAATGAACTGACTGCAATCAACAGTTATCTTTAATGAACTGACTACAATCAACTGTTATCTTTAATGGACTGACTGCAATCAACTGTTATCTTTAATGGACTGACTGACAATCAACTGTTATCTTTAATGAACTGACTGCAATCAACTGTTATCTTTAATGGACTGACTGCAATCAACTGTTATCTTTAATGACTGACTGCAATCAACTGTTATCTTTAATGAACTGACTCAATCAACTGTTATCTTTAATGGACTGACTACAATCAACTGTTATCTTTAATGGACTGACTGCAATCAACTGTTATCTTTAATGGACTGACTGCAATCAACTGTTATCTTTATGGACTGACTGCAATCAACTGTTATCTTTAATGGACTGACTGCAATCAACTGTTATCTTTAATGGACTGACTGCAATCAACTGTTATCTTTAATGGACTGACTACAATCAACAGTTATCTTTAATGGACTGACTACAATCAACTGTTATCTTTAATGGACTGACTGCAATCAACTGTTATCTTTAATGGACTGACTACAATCAACTGTTATCTTTAATGGACTGACTGCAATCAACTGTTATCTTTAATGGACTGACTGCAATCAACTTTTTATCTTTAATGGACTGACTGCAATCAACAGTTATCTTTAATGGACTGACTGCAATCAACAGTTATCTTTAATGGACTGACTACAATCAACTGTTATCTTTGATGGACTGACTGCAATCAACTGTTATCTTTAATGGACTGACTGCAATCAACTGTTATCTTTAATGGACTGAGTGCAATCAACAGTTATCTTTAATGAATTGAGTGCAATAAACTGTTATCTTTAATGAATTGAGTGCAATCAACTTTTATTTTAATGAATTGTCTGCAATCTACTGTTATCTGTAATGAATTGAATGCAATCAACCGTTACCATTGATGAACTAAGTGCAATCATATGTTATCTTTAAATGCCTGGCATTCAATCAGGCAGATCAGGTAAGAAGGGCTACTTCACAGGGTTTCATCCTGAATGCGCACTGTGCTCATGGTATTCCAGAGTGGGGCACTATAAGTGTTCCATGCATAGTCACACATGTACATGGGTAGGCTGTACAGTTATAGTATGGTCAAGCTGAAACTGACACTGATATGCCTGTAGCCCTATTGCCGCCCCAGAAAAGTGCCACAGACGTAAACATTTATTTTTAGGTCCATGGTGCCAGGCGACAGTCAGGGCCAAAAACAGATTTTTGGGGGGACTGATCAGAGTTCAAACTCATGACCTCCCATCAACAGTCCACTGCACTAACCACTGCGCTAAGATGACAGGCTGCGCAGCAACATAATGTCTGAGCATCATGGGCAGATCTAGTAGCACAGTGCCCATATATGCACACCCCAGACAACACATGCTTTGGACACAAAAGAAGGAAATCCTGTTCCAACGGCAAATACCTGTTTCAGCAGAGGTTTTGGCAGAGCGAGCGTTGTGCAGAATAATTTCGCCGTTGGAGGAGAGGTTGACGGTGATCAACAATACTTCCTCTCTGTCTATGCATGTTGGTAGTACAGGGGGCCGTGGCTCATATGATGCTTCCTGCACGCACACACATGCACAAACACACACACATGCATGCACACATACACACATGTATGGACACACACGCACACACACACACACACACATGCATGCATGCACACACACACATGTATGCACACACACACATGTATGCATGCACACACATGCATGCATGCACACACACACATGCATGCTTGCACACACACACACACACACACACACACACATGCACACATACATGCACGTATGCACACATACAAAAACATACACACAAAACACACACACACACACACACATAATATTTGTCTAAAAGCACTTATGCAAATAGATATTAACAGAAATAATGAATGAATGAACACACACACACACAAATGCTTACATGTTAACATACATGCATGCACACACTGATACAAACAATCCTATCCACCAAATACATACATAATTCGTACATACATACATACATATACATAATACATATACATGTATGCATGCATGCACACACACATGCACACATCACACACACACACACACACACACACACACACACACACACACACACACACACACACACAAGCATCTTTGGAATGCAGCTGTCTTCCATACAAACAGTGTGTCATGTCCAAAGAAACTGGCAGTTGATGAGGAGAAACTGTACACTGGGCATGCCACACGTTTTCAGAAGCTGATATTTGGACACTCAATTTCTTGTAGCAGCAAAGCAGGGCGGTGAAGATTACTGACTGTCCTGTACACAGCACACTCTGTTGCGAGCCTGATGCCCATGCCCATGCCCTTGCCTCAACCTCTTGGTCCACCTTCCAAAGGCAGAGTCAGCCTTGGAGATGCACAACGCCACCTCAACATCAAGAGATCCATTGCTGCTCACTGTACTGCCCAAGTGGCGGATTTTGTCTACAGTCTGTGGCTACAGTCTACAGCTTTGAGCACTTTCAGTTTCACTTCGAATCCATGTAGGTTGAACAGTTTTTCATCTGAGCAAAACTGAATATCTGAACATCCCCCCCCCCCCCACAACCACCACCACCAATCAAAGGCACCAATTAACACTGCCAAAAACAGGATGTAGAAGAGTGTTGTGCTAAAATACATCCTTCTTTCAATCCGTTTTACACTGAGAAGGGTACGGATGCCTCCCCCATGCTTTTGCACCTTCCACTGTGAATGGAAGCAATCAGTGAGACAAGCTTTGAAGGCAACAAAACTTTCATAGTATCTCCCAAAGGCTCTTCTGGTTAATGGTGTCCGATGCAGCTGGTGTATGGGAAACACCATGTCCCTGGTGTCCCTTCCATTGTGAAAGTCAGAGTCAGACTCGGGAATGATGGTATACAATGGTATGATTCCGGCAAGGACGATTATCACGTAAGGCTTTATCACCCTTCTTCTTGTAAATGTAGATGATCATGACACCATCATCATCATCATCACCACCACCACCATAATCTAATCATCACCATCATCATCATCATCACACCACCACCACTACCATCATTATCATCATCACCACCACCACCATCATCATCATCACCACCACCACCCCCACCTAATCATCATATCATCATCATCATCATCACCACCACCACCACCACCACCACCACCATCATCATCACATCATCATCACCACACACCACCACCACCACCACCACCACCACCACCACCACCACCACACCATCACCATCCCATCATCATCATCACCCTCATCATCATCATCATCATCATCATCACCATCATCATCATACATACATACATACATACAAACCCACTCACCATATCAAAGAGGACAGGAGTGTTCTCAGCACAAACTTTGTTTTCAGAGACAGCTGCTGTGGAACGCAATCCCTCCAGATGGTGAAGCATGCGAATTCTTGCCGAGCGAATCTTTTCCTTTTGTTCACGAACTAACCTGTTTAAATGTTAACAAAAAAAAGGGGGGTAGGGGTGGTCAAACTATTCTACATAACAATCTCCCATTTTCTTTACAAAAACATTAAAAAAAACTTGTTTTAAAAGCACTTCTCTAGAAAAGATAAATGTCCCCACTTACTACTGTAGTGGTAATTAATACATGTAACAGTAAAAGCTGTGGTAGTAGTAGTAGTGGTAACTGAATATGTCTTCCATCTATTCGACTGTATGTAGAAAGCCTGCTGTACAAAAATTATGATGTCATATGTACTGCGTCTTCCCATCTACACATTAGGCGCAATCATTAGACCCTTGCAAAAATCATTCTGTTGATGGGACCATGTCTGCATGTCTTCCCTTATTTTATTATTGAAATTGAATCAAAAGTTTAAGGACAGCATAACCGTTATATTTTGGTTACTTAATATGTTCATCATCATCATGGACTCTCCCATTCATTTGACAGACAAATGGGCATACAGGTCGTTTATCGCCTGGCATGGATTTTCATGTGGGGTACATGTGAGGCCCATGTTCATCTACAGGCACTGCATGGAAAGGGTTTTTGCATGCCTTGGGCGCGCTCTGTTCTGCTGGTCTCTTCTGTTGAATGGCGACTGTTCTGTGTTGTTCAAACATGTCTGTACTCTGTGTGCACTGGTGTCACCAGCTTACTCTGTCGTAGGTATTGTTTTCCTTGTTGGTGATGTTGATAAACAGTTCATGACATTGGCCTTCAGAGTATCCTTGAAACACTTTAGCAATCTTTCCTGTCTCTGTGTCCTTGCTTCAGCTCTCCACACAGAATCATTATTAGGACACAGTTATCTCCCATACACATGTGTCCTGTCCAACAAAGCCAGCATTTGATGTCTAGACACTGTACTATTCAAACCCCATTACATCGCAACATGATGGTTGGACGCTCAATCCTACCATGTAATAGTATAAATCTTGCATACATATTTTTACATATTTTACAAGTTGTTGCAAATGCCAATGGTTGATCATGCAGCAGCAATGCTAGGCATCTAAGACAACTGCTAATACAAAGCAGTCTTTATGGCAAGACTGTCATGGTCTGGTCACAACCTCTTGGTCAACCTTCCAAAGCGCCAACACTGGAGATGCATAACATAACTTCAGCATCAAGAGACCCATTGCTGATCACTGTAGTGCCTGAACAGCAGAATTTGCCCACAGTCTTGATTTCCTGGTTGTTGATGACACTTGGAGGTGGCTGGAACACAGGCTCTGTCTTGTTGTGGTTAACAGTAAGGCCAAAGCATTTGGTGGTTGCAGCAAACTGGCAATAATGCACTGGATGTCCTCATGCAGTCATCTATAAAGAGAGATTCCGGTAGGATGGATTTGAGCACTTTGGTCTTGGCTTGGAGTCTCCATGTGCTTATGACAATGGGAGAGATCACTTTTTTTAAATGAGTCATATTAATTTGTAATACTACATCTAGGGTCATCCTAAATCATGGTAGATATACTAAAAAAATAGTTCTGCAAATAAATACTTAAAATGTATGGACTTTGAAAAAGCAAATACTACAAGAAAAGGGACAAAATGCAAAAAACGTATGAGCATAAAGCCATAGGATTGTCTAGCCATACTGATTTCTTCTTTTTACATCATGTAGCTGATAACAAAAATACAGATAATCTTGAAAATAACCTAAGTCCTTCCTATCTTGTTTAAAGTTGTTAATCAACTAAACAAACCTGACATTATTGTATCTGGTTCATAAATCTTAGAGTTATGACCAAATATGTATATTTCAATAAGCTTGAACACTGACTTGTGACCAAAGCCAGTCAAACTTCAGCATTTGTGAGTCTGGCTCTAGGTTTTACTCCAGCTATGAAAGCAATCATGATCACTTTAATCTGTGTTGGTGATGCTGTTGTTCGCACAAAATGACACAATAACCCTTATGATAAGAAAAAGGTATATTCATATGGTTTGAACATTTGTGTAAAACAACAGTTGAGACTGGCTATTTACATGCAATGAATCTGCCAAAAATGAAACATGAAAACAACATATTAAGATTTGTCAAATCATTAACAGCCAAGAAGATTCACTTAGAAATTTTAGCATGGTCAAGAAAATTCAATTTGAAATTTCAGCTGCTCAAAACAAAAAAATCCAGATGAAGTAAGGACAATGGTAGATTGTCACAACAGTGAACATGGAATATATGTACTGTATTATGTTCCTCAGAAAATACAGTTCATTTTCAACAAAAACAAAAAAATCAGTGCTGATCTTACGCACCCTGACTGGAAAAGCCCCCTTTCCCTCACAACTGTCTACTCCCTCCCCCTCTCTTTACATACCTTGCAGCTTCCTTCTCCCTCTCCCGCGCCAAACGCACTGCTTCCTGAGCCCGATTGCTGTCTTCCTCTGAGCACACCGACCGCACTGACCCTTGCAACACTCTCCCAGCATGTCCTGAGGTTGGCGCCATCGTGGCCGACACACCTAATGACGATGTGGAGACGCCTCGTGAGGACGTGGTCTGTGCCGTCTGGCAATCCATGTGGATCACTCGGGTGGGCTGCAGTCTGCACATTTCAGTTTCTGTTTCTACTCTGACCTTTCAATACCCCTACCCTATCCACCGGCTGAAGGATAGGGTGAGGGAGTGAAAGGGAAAATGGAATCTGGTGGATATGGCAACCGAGTGAATGGGTTAGGAAGCTGGTATCGGATAGAGTGAGGGAGTGAACATAAGCATACATACACAGATACACACACACACATGCACACACACACACACGCACACACACACACACACATGCATACACACATGCACACACACACGCACACACACACACACACGTGCGCGCGCGCACACACACATGCACACACACACGCAGGCACATGCATACACACGCACATACATGCACATACACGCACACACGCACGCACACTAGTTAATTGTTTAAATAGTTGTTGTAGTACGCTGCTTCATTTGTTATCTTTTCACTCAATGTTGATAATCTGTTACACTCTCTGTTCATAGTTACAGTTAACTAGTTTATTGTTTAAATAGTTGTAATATGCTGCTTCATTTATCTTTTTGCTCCCCTCTTCCTCTGCCCCTCCTGCTTCTACACCATTCTCCACATCATTTTCTTTTCTTTTTTGTGTATTCATTTCATTTTTTCTATTTTCACTTTTTGTCTAAAACCACTTAAGCGAATGGACATTAAACTAATGACCACCACCGCACACACACACACACACACACACACACACACACACACACACACACAACACACACACACACACACACACACACACACACACACACACACACACACACACACACACACACACACACTGACCGCTGGTGTTTAAAGGATGGGGTAGAAGTGCCGCGTGATGTCAAAGATTGTTTCATCTGCTGCCTCTGTTTCATCCACTGGTTCTCATCATCTGAATCACTCAAATCCTCCTTCCTTTCCACCCTACAAAATTACCAAAAACATGACAAGCACTCATTCAAAACAAGCTTTTCTCATGGAAAAAATTCCCAAGCAACTGAAAAACTAGAACAGCACAGTCAGTCAGTCAACAGAATTGTGGTCTAAAGATCTGATACCTCGAGTTCAATCCCAGCCCGCAACATTAAAAACTGGCCTGTTTGCTGTCCATCTTAATGTGTCCATCATTCTGGCGGTGTCAGCTTAAGTGTTTCATAGGTCCTCTCTTCTAACACCACACACACACACACACACACACACACACACACACACACACACACACACACACACACACGCGCACACACACACACATACATACACAACACACACACACACACACACACACACACACACACACACACACACACACACACACACACACACACCTTCTCCATTTCAAGACCTTGCCAACGCATGGGGTTTGTGCAGGCTCAGCAAATCTGCCAAATACCTGCTACCACATTTGGGTGGAGCGCATATGAAATTGTCCAAGTCTTGAACACACTCCAAACTCCAAACTCAATCTTCTTCATCCGAGGGCTGTACAGGAGACACATGTACAATATCCAAAAGAGTTAGCTAAGTACTACACGTATGCCATGTTTCCCCTCTCTGTACAACAAGTACATACAGGGCTGTAAAGGATACACATGTGTAATGTACAGAATTGTTAGCTAAGTACTACACATGCCTTGTTCCCCTCTCAGTACAAGTACACACAGGGCTGTACAGGATAGACATGTAATGTACGAAGGTGTTAGCTAAGTACTGTATGTTTCCCCTCTCTGTACAACAAGTACACTCAAGGCTGTACAGATACACATATGTAATGTACAATAGAGTTAGCTAAGTACTACGAATGCCATGTTTCCCCTCTGTGTACAACAAGTACACTCAAGGCTGTACAAGATATACATGTGTAATGTACAATAGAGTTAGCTAAGTACTACGCATGCCATGTTTCCCTCTCTGTACAACAAGTACACACAGGGCTGTACAAGATATACATGTGTAATGTACAATGGAGTCAGCTAAGTACTACGCATGCCATGTTTCCCCTCTCTGTACAACAAGTACACACAGGGCTGTACAAGATATACATGTGTAATGTACAATGGAGTCAGCTAAGTACTACGCATGCCATGTTTCCCCTCTCTGTACAACAAGTACACACAGGGCTGTACAAGATATACATGTGTAATGTACAATGGAGTCAGCTAAGTACTACGCATGCCATGTTTCCCCTCTCTGTACAACAAGTACACACAGGGCTGTACAAGATATACATGTGTAATGTACAATGGAGTCAGCTAAGTACTACGCATGCCATGTTTCCCTCTCTGTACAACAAGTACACACAGGCTGTACAAGATACACATGTGTAATGTACAATGGAGTCAGCTAAGTACTACGCATGCCATGTTTCCCCTCTCTGTACAACAAGTACACACAGGGCTGTACAAGATATACATGTGTAATGTACAATGGAGTCAGCTAAGTACTACGCATGCCATGTTTCCCCTCTCTGTACAACAAGTACACACAGGCTGTACAAGATATACATGTGTAATGTACAATGGAGTCAGCTAAGTACTACGCATGCCATGTTTCCCCTCTCTGTACAACAAGTACACACAGGGCTGTACAAGATATACATGTGTAATGTACAATGGAGTCAGCTAAGTACTTACGCATGCCATGTTTCCCCTCTCTGTACAACAAGTACACACAGGGCTGTACAAGATATACATGTGTAATGTACAATGGAGTCAGCTAAGTACTACGCATGCCATGTTTCCCCTCTCTGTACAACAAGTACACACAGGCTGTACAAGATACACATATGTAATGTACAAAAGTCTTAGCTAAGTACTACACATGCCATGTTTCCCCTCTCTGTACAACATACACAACCAGTGTGACGTGTGTTGATAGTAAACAGCGTGCGGATAACAGCACGGCATGATATTCGTTTAAATGATAACTGATTGCTGTTCACTGTGATATGTATATATACTGTAGTCAGTTGAGAATCAGACAGCGAGGAGTAAAGACGAAGAAGCATTGCCCTGTCTTCCGAGTTGGCTGTAGAAAGAACGAAACATGGTGTCAGAAGTGGGATTACGAACTCTAACAAAAATCCAGAATATTGAAGACTAAAGTTCAACCATGGAAGATGAACAAGATAAGAGAAGAGCCAGTCGACGACATGCCAAGATTCCCTTGCCTCCTAAACTTGATGTGAATGGAGGAAACCTGCAGAGCAGCTGGAGGAAATTCAAGAGGCTTTGGGACAGCTATGAAATTGTGACAACACAGACTGCTCTGCTGAGGGTGTCAGCCAGGTGCATCTCAGATCCACGCTTGTACACTACCGTGTACCTGAACTTCTGAGTTCTGAGTAGCATCCTCTGAATCCTCTTAGGTGCTGAGAGCAGGCTCTTCTTGTGAATGGTCTCTAGTGGTTTGTGGTCGGTCTCCACCAGGATGTCTCTTCCATAGACGTATCTCTCAAACCTTTCCAGACCGAAGAGTATTGCCAACATCTCCTTTTCTATTTGAGCATAGCTTTTTTCTGTCTCGGTCAAGGCTCATGATGCGTACTGAATCGGTTGACCATCCTGCATGAGACAAGCTCCAAGTCCAAACTGTGAAGCATCACACTGAATGGTGGTTGTACGCTTTCCTGAAGAGTCAAAGTAGCGAAGTACCGGTGGCTCAGAGAGTATCTTCTTCACTTTCTTCAGGGCTTCTCCGTGGACGTCTTCATCCCATCTGAAGTGGACGTCTTTTTTGACCAGTTCTCTGAGTGGTGCTGCTGCCTCAGACAGATTTGGTGCAAATTTCTGAAGGTATCCGACTACACCGAGTAGTCTCTGCACAGCTGCTTTGTCTTCTGGCATTGGGAGTTGTTGGACAGCGTCCAATTTCTTTGGGTCGGCTTTCAAGCCTTCTCTTGAGAAGATGTGTCCCAAATATGATATCTCTGTTCATCTCATCTCAACCTTCTCCTTATTGAGTTTGATTCCAGTCTCTTGGCATCGTTGTAGCAAACGATTCAGGTTGGTATCATGAACTTGTGCTCCTGCTTCGTCGGTTGGTCCTCTGCCAAAAACAAAGATGTCATCATGAACCGCCACCACGCCTGGCAGTCCTGCCAGAGCGATGTCAATCCTCCTCTGGAATTCTTCTGGGGCTGGTGAAATTCCAAAGGGCATTCGTTTCCATCGGTATTTGCCAAAAGGCGTCTCAAATGTTTTCAGGTAGCTGCTGTCTTCGTCCAGTTCAACGTGCCAAAACCCGGTTTTCGCGTCCAGGTGTGTGAAGTATTTTGCATCTTTGAGGAGAGGCAGTACATCATCAATGGTTGGCATGGGGTACTCGTTTCTCCTGAGGGCTTTGTTCAGTGGCTTAGGGTCGATGCACAGTCTGACTTTCCCATTGCTCTTTGTTGTTACGACCAAACTGCTTATCCACTCCGTTGGCTGTCTACTTTAGTGACCACGTCCAGTTTTTTCAACCTCTTCAGCTAAGTACCGGTGACTCAGAGAGTATCTTCTTCACTTTCTTCAGGGCTTCTCCGTGGACGTCTTCATCCCACTTCTGACACCACTTCTGACACCATGTTTCGTTCTTTCTACAGCCAACTCGGAAGACAGGGCAATGCTTCTTCGTCTTTACTCCTCGCTGTCTGATTCTCAACTGACTACAGTATATATACATATCACAGTGAACAGCAATCAGTTATCATTTAAACGAATATCATGCCGTGCTGTTATCCGCACACTGTTTACTATCAACACACGTCAAGCGAAAGAGCAGATATCCTTGAGAAACTTCATGCAAGCCACTCAGGAATTCAGAGCTGCATAAGAAGAGCACGTGAGGTAGTCTACTGCCCAGGATGAACATGGACATTGAAGATTTTGTCAAAACATGCAGCGCCTGTAACACATACCAACGTGGTCAGCAGAAGGAACCACTTATCAGTACAGAGATCCCTGACCTGCCCTGGCAACACATCGCTTGTGACATCTTTGAACATAATGGCAATGAATACCTGGTCACGGTCGATCACTACTCTGATTTCTTTGAGATTGATCAGTTACAAACAAGAGAATCCAAAGAGGTCATCATCTGTCTGAAGAGACACTTGGCAAGACACGGAATACCAGAACGCCTGACAACAGACTGTGGAACTCAATTTACATCAAACCAGTTTGGAAAGTTCAGAAAAACATATGGGTTTGAACACGTAACAAGCTCACCACACTACCCTCAGTCCAATGGAAAAGCAGAGAGCGCGGTGAAGGCTGCAAAGACGTGCATGAAGAAAGCAGAACACAACAATCAAGATCCCTTCCTCGCTTTACTTGAGCTGAGAAACATCCCGACAGAGACTGTAAACAGTTCGCCTGCTCAGAGACTGTTCGGCAGAAGAACACGAACACAAGTGCCGACGTCAAAGACATTACTCCAACCTACAGTTGTACCAATCAAGAAAGAACTTGAGAAAAGGAAACTGAAGCAAGCGCACTACTACAACAGAAGCGCAGTAGAGCTGACAGAACTGAGTCCGGGACAGATTGTGAAATTCCAACCTCCAGGATCCAAAAGGTGGATCAGCGCCAAAGTAGACCAACAGGTGAACATCCGGTCATACAACATTCGCACAGAGGACAGACGTCAGTACAGAAGGAATCGTTGTCAGCTACGAGACACAACAGAAACGGAGCTTCAGCAGACAATCAACCCTCAATGACTTGTCCAGAGAAGGATGATTTCTGGAAGACATCAGGAAAGCGACACATCGGGCAAGCAACAGCAAATCATCATTCCATCAAAACAGATGCTAGAAGATAACAAGAAAACTGGAACTGGAACAGACATCAGGACGCCAGCATCGTCTGTCCGTGAGAACTCATCTGAACAGTCACCAGTCATCAAAATGTCTGAGACAACCAGCATCAAGGAGCCAGATGAAGTTATCAAACAAACAAGGACAGGACAACCTGAACCAGTTAGTTCTCCTTACAGAACAAGATCTGGAAGACAAAGCAAAAGGCCAGATTTCCTGAAATATGAATGAAACTGAAGACTCTACCACAATCGGATAAACTGAAAGCATTGCGAAATATGGACATGATGATGATGGATAGTATAATGATCAGAGATAAAATGAGGTGAATGAATGATTGGGCCCTGTGCGTGAGAATGAGTGTTTGTTAAGTTAATGTTGTGATAAAGGTAGGAAACACATTTATTTCGTATGGACTGAAAGATAGGAAAAATGATTAATTGATTTTGTTTCCTTAAAGAAAGGGAGATGTGACGTGTGTTGATAGTAAACAGCGTGCGGATAACAGCACGGCATGATATTCGTTTAAATGATAACTGATTGCTGTTCACTGTGATATGTATATATACTGTAGTTAGTTGAGAATCGGAGAGTGACGAGTAAAGATGAAGAAGCATTGCCCTGTCTTCCGAGTTGGCTGTAGAAAGGACGAAACAACCAGGTAGTAACTACTAAACGGTTAAAGCCCAGCTAACTGCATAGAGCCATGGGTTATAAGCATCTCAAAACACACACAACACTTCACTGATCCTGAAAAAAAAATCTTCCTGGAAAAGAAAATTAAGTACATGTATCAATGCATTCGCACACATAATCTAAGGATATGCCCCTCTGCACATGACAGTTCCTAAGAGCCAAAAATGCAGTTAATTCATGGACTCAATCATCAATCCTAATAGACAGTATGTGAGGCTTTACAGAACACATACCGATAAATGGACCAGCAAAATTATAGGAAGAGATGAAAGAAATCAAAGGAACAAGGCAGAAACAAAGGGAGTGACAGTAGAAAGGAAATGTCCAGCACAGAATTTCCAGAAGATGAATATTCTATTCATACTGAAAGAGCCCTCAGCACACCCACAAGAGTACAGCCAGCAAGCATCAGTTGCCTACCTGTGATCAGCGTCCAGGCCCAGCACACGAGAGACTGCCACCATGTTCTGTTTCTCCTCCTCTTGGTGGCGGGCAAAGCCCCTCAGGTCTAGGTACACTGTCTCTGGCTCTACTTTCCGCTTGTTCAGTGTCTCCAGCATGGCTCTGTGGGCTGCTGAAGGTGCCGCAGGGCTGCTGGTTATAGTGGTGGTGGTGAGGCTGTCTGTTTTCAATAGAAACCAGTACAGGTGATGATAGTGGTGGTGTGATGATAATGCTGGTAAAAGTTCAGTTTTCTTTTGCTGCTTATAACCCAGCATACCATTAACCACTTCAGTTCATATTGTTTATAGCCAGGCGACCACAAGAGCCATATCAGGGTAAACACCATATTAAAAACGACTCCAAGTCTAAAAAAGCCAACAGCTAAAAACCAAGCACATGTTAAGTTGTAAAGATGATGGTGGTGGTGGTGGTGGTGGTGGTGGTGGTGGTGGTGGTGGTGGTGGTGGTGGTGGTGATGATGGTGGTTGTGGTAATGGGGTTGTAATGGTGGTGGTGCAGCAACATGTTCTCCCTGAGACAGTAGCCCGAACTTCACATGGTAAATCCATTGCGACAAAGTACAACATGAATACAGAAATATATACACATACAGAAATACAAGTATAATAATAAAATAAATAAATAATATATATATATATATATATATATATATATATATATATATATATATATACAGTCGCGTCTCGGGTTACAAATTTAATTGGTTCCATGACGTAGCTCGTATCTTGAAAAACTCATATCTCGAAACGAATTTCCCCACTGAAATTAATGGAAATCCAATTAATCCATTCCACACCCCAAAAATATCAATATAAAAATTAGTTAACATGGTATTTTATGCAGAATTATTTTTCTAACATTTAACAATGATAAATAATATACAGTGTACATGTACTGTGCTTTACCTTTATGAAGAGTCGTGGCTGGCTTGAGGGAGATGATGGGGAGGAGGAGAATGTTACTGTGGGGAAGGAGAATCCCCCTCTGATTCAGGAGGGCTCTCTCTTCTTGGGAATTTTACCCCACTGGGACCAGGTTGGTTTTCAAAAAAAAGACCCATCTCATCACAATTAAAAACTTGCTGGGGTATGAACCCCTCACTAATAATGAGTTCTGCTTAATTTCTTTCTTCTTCTTCAGGATAATGCAGATTGTTGATGACGAACGGTCGTACAACTTGGCGAGATCAGCCACATGTAGACCACGCTCGTGATTTTCTATGATCTCCTTCTTCAATTCTATGGAAATTGTATCCTTCTTCCTCTTAGCAGCACTATCCTTAGCAACCATCTTCTTGGACGACATCGTGGGTTACAAAATTTCTTCACGTAAACCACAAAAACACACTGAAAAGCGCAAATGAACACAGAGATGCTTCCGCTACGAGAGAACAACGCTCACTGAGAGCGGGATGCAGCGGCGGGAAGCACGTGAAGTAACCACAACGTTGCTCGTAACTCGAGCGAATGCTCGTATACCGAGGCAAATTTTCCAAGTATTTTGTGCTCGTAACCTGAATTGCTCATATGCCGAGACGCTCGTATCCTGAGGTGCCACTGTATATATATATTTTATATTATATATATTATATATTATATATATATATATATATATATGATATAGTAATATATATATATATATATATATATAATATAATAATATATATATATATATATATATATATATATATAAAATAATATATATATATATATATATATAAAATATATATAAAATGTAAAATATTCTGATGTATGTGTGTAGCATATCGTAGTCAGTGAATAAAATCCCTTTGAGGAAGGCGGGTGTACCGCCGAAAATTTGGGAAAATTTTACGTCGATTTGTTGCCTTTTCTGTGCACATGCTTGCTTCGTTAATATATATATATGTACACAAAGACACACACACTCAGCTGATTTTCCAGTGACTAGACACACATATGTACACCCACAATCGGTAAATCCATTTACCTGCTCTATTTGCTCCCTACCTTTAGCAGTATCCGACGGCTTCATGGCACCAGAAGATGCCCTCACAGTATCTGTGAAAGTTCCAGAAGAAGTTGATCTGGCATCTGTCCTCTTTTCTGATGACACGCTTGTTGTCACTGTCGTTGCTGATGAGGATGTGGATGATGGCATGATGACCGTGCTGGCACCAGTTTGAGGGTCAATGTTTGTGGTGTCACAGTCTTTGCCTGACTGCTGCAGGGAGAATCGTGCCAGCTTCTGAATCAGTGTCAAGTTGTCTGTCTCTGATGGAGTGAAATCACAGGAAATAGGCACGTGAGAGTAGGACATTTCCAGTGTTTGCAGGGGGGGTGTTTTCCCCTCAGACAGAGTGAAAGCGCTTGAATTAGGCAAGTGAGAATAAGACATTTCTCACTGGGGTTTTTTTGTTGTTTGTTTGTTTTTTTTATCAGAGTGAAATCACATGAAATAGGCATGTGAGAGTAGGACATTTCTCATTGATTTGGGTCCCACCCCACCCCCACCCCCTCAGATGGAATGAAAGCACATGAAATAGGCATGTGAGAGTAAGACATTTCTCGGTGTTTCTTTTTTCCCTTAAAGTGAAAGCAAATGAAACAAGCTTGTGAGAGAATGACATTTCTGATTTTGTTGTTGTTCTTGATGTTGTCGTTGTCGTTTTGTTGTCCTTGTTCTTCTTCTTCTTCTTCACTTCTTTTGTTTGTTTGCTTGCTTGCTTGCTTGCTTGCTTGCTTGCTTGCTTGCTTGCTTGCTTGCTTGCTTGTTGCTTGCTTGTTTGCTTGCTTGCTTGCTTGCTTGCTTGCTTGCATGCTTGTTTATTTGTATGTTTGTTTGTTTAACTTCTTTGAAGAAGTGAAATGACATGAAATAAGCATGTCATACAGGCACGTGACAGTTTGACATTCTCACTGTTTTCCTGTTACTGTGTACAGTATTGCTTTTGGTTTTCTCTAGAAAGGAATGCCATGTAATGAAATTATTCTGGTATGTTTAATATGCCTGTGAAGTAACCCTAAATGCTGACTAGGTTTTGACTTTCTACCTAACATACAATCATAAGTACTATTGTCTATCCTTGCATCAATGTGTCACTGAATTAAAAGTAGGCTACACCGCAGTGATACATATCTCTCCATTTATAGTTAAATGTAGGCTACAGTGCAGTGATATGATATCTCCATTTATAGTTAAATGCGGTTTGCAGTGCAACAATACATATCTCTCCATTTATAGTTAAATGTCGACTACACCGTAGTGATATGAATCTCTCCATCTGTAATTAAATATAGGATACACTGTAGTGACACATATCTCTACAGCTGTAATCATATATAGGACACACTGTACTGATATGTATCCATCTGTAATTAAATGCAGGATACATTGCAATGATATGTAGCCTACCCTATATCTGTAATTAAATGAGGATACACTAAAGTGATATATATCTATCTGTAATTAAATGTAGGCTACACTACAGTGACATGTACCTATCTGTAATCAAATATAGCTAGACTACATTGTACACTGTAGTGATATGTATCTAACCGTAATTAAACGTAGGCTACACTGCAGCAATATGTATCTCTCCATCTGTAATTAAATATACAATATACTGCAGTGATATGTATTTCTCAATCAGTAATACCATATGAAACCCCACAAAGAGCATGATGAATGCTTACTCTTGAAGAATGGATGCACACACAAAAAATTATGTGTTTAAGCCATTACTCACAAAAATAGAATTCAGGGGAGGAATTCTCAGATCCAAGATTTCCTTGGCAGAAAGACTTAATTTCCTCGGAAAATCCATAACCAGGTTCTTTTTTTCAAAGCAGAGTAAGTATAATGAGTTTGATTTATGATTTAATATGCATTTGTATAGAAAGTAATTAGTGTCGAAAATACCTTTTTAAGCATTCTGAATATTTAATTTGATGCCTGCTGCATTTGCACAAATTTTAATCCCTTCAAATTCTTCTGCTGGGTAGCATGTCCCCAGGGCCCCTAGATTTCCTTTTTTTTCTTTCACAAGTTCACTTCACTGGAAATTGTGATTTGCTCTTGTTCTTGT
>JAPXFY010000029.1:6010022-6022522 GCA_030674185.1 Monoplex corrugatus
GCAATGCAACGCAACGCAACGCAACGCAACCCAGTACAGCACTACATCACACAAGACAACACAACGCAACACAACGCAACACAATAAAGCAATACAATGCAATATTATACAACACAACATAACACAACACAACACGATGCAATACAACATAATACTGATAATAATAATGAAACTTACTACTTCAGTACCTGTGCAGCGCTTCATGTCACAAGAGTTTTAAGTACTCGAGACAAATGCATTTACATGTACCTGTCAGTCTCTACTGCTATGACCAAAACAGATGAATCAGAATACAAGTACATATAACTTTAACCCTATGACTCCCGCACCCTGTCCACCAGCATCCTGCATTGTCAACCATGCTAGCAAAGCAAAAACTTCACCCTTTGACTCCTTCACCATATCCACCAGCTTTCTGTAGGAATCTGGTGTACAGGGTGAGGAAGACAAAAGGTTAAGTTTTTGCAGTTGGTGGATAGGTGTGGGAGTTAACAGGTTAAAGAAGTAATAAGATGAATCATAACAAAATATCTACTTTCATATGTCAACTGGTGATGCAATGACCATAAAAAATACACACACGCGCGGCGCACACACGCACACACGCACGTACGCATGCACACACACACACACACACACACACACACACACACACAAGACACACACACCACACACACACACACACACACACACACACACACACACACACACACACACACACACACACACACACACACACACTCTCTCTCTCTCTCTCTCTCCAAACCTACATACCTTCACGAGCAGCCAACAAGGCCGCAAGATCATTGTCAAAGTTCAGAGACGGAGAGCTGGAAAGGGAGGTGCTGTTTTTATCAACAGACGGAATGCGGACCATTCCTGGTGAACTTTTGAAGAAGTCCTTGGCGGACTCTCCACTGAGGCTGGTGTCCAGGTCCTTTTCATCGTCATAATCCAGTTCTGACATTTTCAGGTTACGATGGAAAATCATGGGTTCCTCCGAGTCAGACGACACCTGAAAATCAAGTCTGAGTGTTTTCATCATCAGTGATGTGTTCTGAAGTGTTGTATTGTGTTATGCTGTGCTGTGTTGTGCTGCGGTGAGCTGTATTGTTCTGCCCTGCGTTCCACTCTGCTGAACTGTGCTGTGTTGTACTGTGCTGTATTGTATTGTGCTGTACCGTACTACATTGTGTTTGTGTTGAACTGTGGGTGTGTTTTTGTTTGTGTGTTTTTGTTTCGTTCTTTCTTTGTTTTCCTCCACATTTCATTACAATGTTAGCCTAGAACGTTCCACTGGCAGTCTGACAGGAGTATAACATATAAATCCCATAAACTTAGTAGGACCTAAAGACCTTGCCAAAACATAGGGCTTAATGCAGGTTTAAAGATTATGCAATAATCATTTTGGTCTTTTCCATCACATAGCATCAGTGGCATCAAAACATACGGAATTTATTTCAAGCATAAGGAGATTATCTTGTGAAAGTGAAACTGCTGTCATATGCAATAAGATTTGAGTAAAATAAAAACACCTCCTACACTAGAGACAATTTCACGGAAGAAAACATTTCCTCTCAAAATTAATGTTGGAAAAGAAAGTATTCAACCTTCACACACACCCTTACATACAAACACAAGCTCAGCACTCACACACTTCAATTAACCACTGTATCTTAAAGGAGGCTAGTGCCCCACATCCCTAACAATTTGGTAATTTAAGAATAAAACAACACCAAATAAACAAAAAGTATAGCACCACACCTCTACACCATACACCACAGCTTAGTTTTAAGCACACCTAGTGGCGTACAAAAACAAAAATGCAATCGGAATCCTGTTCTGTCATCATCAGGCACTTGGCCTTCTTGAAATGGCCACATGCTTAATACCAGCGTGGAGAGGAGTGGCAGAATGGTTCAGATGTTTGCCTGCCTAAAACTAAACTTGAGGTTCCAGGGTTTACTATCCCGTAGAAGCCTCGACTTTTCTCCTGCGCACACTAAAGATCCCACTGCAGTTGAAAATCATGAAGGGCAGGGTTGGAGAGATAGGTTGATTTCCGAGGTCCCACCCCCTGAAGACCAATTAGCCCTCTTGCCTTTCTGAAGTCTTGGTTTAAAAAAAAGTGAATATGAATATGAAGGGGGATGGGTACCACCCTCATGGTACGGCCCTGGGAAAACTTGAGGTCTCTGCCACCTCACTCCCTATTACCCCAGGGTTATGGCACTATCTAGGTAGGACCTCAGGACCTGGCCAGCTCTTGGGTTTATGTGCGGGTATAAGGCTTGTGCTGTGATCATTCTGGATCTTTTCCATCACATGGCACCTGTGACCTTAGTGCATATGGAATTCAATCCGAGCATGGAGACGTCATCTTGAGAAACTGAAACTGAAACTGAAATAGTGAAAAAAATATCGATATAGATGTTGTAGATTTCATACAGCAATGATACTGAATGACTGTTAAACAGAGAAAACAGAATTGAAAGATTATCAGAGATTCTTGTCCACACACTTTCCTCAAAAAGTGCTGAGTTTCGACACCTGTTTCATGTATGTGACCTTGACCTTGGCACCTTTTATTTCTAACATATCCTTTCATCACTCTTTAATGGTCCACACCTTTGACCAACATTTGGGTCAAGATCCATTCATAAAGAGCTGAGAAAATCTGTGTCCATACATTTTTGTCACAGACAGACACACAGATAGGCAAACACACACACACACACACACACACACACACACCACACACACACACACACACACACACACACACACACACACACACACACACACACACACACACACACACACGCACGCACACACACACACACAAACAAACACATGCACAAAAGCACATAGAAGATTTGGAGAGGAAGCACGTAAGTATGTGGATGATACGAATTATGCCCAAAAATGCTGGTAGGTAGCAAGAACCAGAGTGAACAAGTCACCCATGCGTCAAGACAGTCCAAAGTCCCCACACAATGATCAGAATCCAACCCTAACCACAGCTAACACAAAGGACTCACATCAGACAAGTCAAAGTCGATGGTGGGCAGAGACTTCTCCAGTTCTGCAAATATGCTGTCCATCTGCGGTTTCAAGCCCACACCTGCCGCCATGGTGACGGGTGTGTCTGTGCCCACAGACAGTTCTGGTTCCCCTTCGCTGCTGTCCGAGCCTGGATCCATCATGGCTCACTGGTAAGTGCAGTCTGCGCATACCACAGTCACAAGAAAAATGTTAAACACATACTGTGGAGATCTGTGTATGTGACTTTGTGAGTCCACATATTTACTGCACTGTAAAGATTATATTGCTGTTTGATAATTGTATTTATATAATTCAGTCAAAATTGATTTATCACATGAAATTCAAGCTGATCACCCCACAAAAGTGTGGCACCATGGTGCAACATAACTTTTCCCCTTCCCTCCCCTTTTTTTTTGGTGATTATTTTTGTTTACCTGTGAATATGAAAGCGGATTTTTTTTAAAGATTTTTTTCCAGGGACATCTGTTTTATTGCTGGGGGACCTTTAAAACCATGGCAGGACTATAAGATATCATGTGCCCGAGACATCAGCTTCATTTCTAACCCTTATAACAGCAGACATCACATCTCTCTGCAGAAACCATAACACAGCTTCATATTTGGCAGAACGATAGCTTTTATTATGTCCCAATAATTCGTTGAATAAAATATTGCATTAATGGGAAATACCATGACAAATCGATAGAAACATTTCAAATCAGGGCAGATTCAATGGATGGAGTTAGCGTCTGGTGTGCACGTCCCACTGGCAGCAAAGACCTAAAAATTACTGTTAAGCTCTGTGGCACTCTTTCTGGGGCTTCAATAAGGCTGCAAGCATATCACTTTCAGTTTCAGCTGGACCAAACTATAATTGTAGGCCCTACCCATGTGCTTGTGTGAATACGCATGGAACCCTTATACTATAGCGCTCCACTCTGCAATAACATGAGCACAGCACGCACGCGGGGATGAAAATCTGTGAACTAGCTCTTCTCACCAAATCCTTCGGATCGGCTGCCAAGCCTTTAACAAGTGTTGAGTACCAGCTAGACATGGGACTTCAATCTATAGGCTCATCCAACAGACTACCATCTGGACATTAATCAAGACCTAGTGGACAGAAGAGAAAATTCCCCCCTCTATCCCTCATTCAAATCAAGGTTTCTTGAATCCTAGTCTGCTGATTTACACAAAGCTTCATGATGCATCATCCAGCACTCTGACATCCACAGCAGCACCAAGCAAGGCTGTGTACAGGCACCAACCTTCTCTGGCATCTTCTTCGCAGTGATGCTGAAGTATGCCTTATGGTCAGTCAAATGGACAGGGTGCATAAGCGCATAAGACCTGACAGCAAATTTCTCACCCTGATTTGCTAGAACAAAATTTCGGCAAGTCTTCCTAACAGACATGCTGTTTGCTCATGTTGTTCAGGTCATGCATTCACAAGAACAATTACAGAGGTTCGTGGATCAGTTCTTCAGAGGCCATGCTGATGTCTGCTTCACCATCAGATGGTAAAGACAGAAGTAATAGACCAAGGCATGAACACCCCCATTCACATCACTGTCTTTGACTATGTGCAGGAAGTGGTGCATCAGTTCATGTATCTTCATTCCACAGTGACATGCTACCTCCCCTTGGATGCAGAGATTAACAGATAAACTGGCCAAGTAGCAAAAACCTTTGTCAGATTGACTCCACATGTCAAGATGATGAAAAGGAAATGTACTGTACTCATCTTACGACTGGAACATTGTTGACACGAACACAAAAACAAACAAGATACCTACTGGTTTTGATCTTTGGGTCTTCTACAGGGTACAAAAAATGAAAAAAGAAAAAAGAAATGACAGGACTTGCTCATTCTTGGTACATGTGATGAGAACATGAAGTGAGTCTGAAGAAGTGAAATGGGGTGAAGGTTACAAACACAAGCACAGGGTACACAAGCAAAGGGTACACAGGCCAAGTGGGGAAGAAATTCCTGTGCTCCTATACCTAACCTTCACCCCATTTCACCTCTTCCAAGCTCCACATCCCTACTGGTCACATATGTGCAGATGCATTATTGCCAGGGTTAGACCATGGAAATGTCTTGGTAGTGATGTAATGGTAATATTTTTGCAGTATTATTTTTTTTTCTGTTTCCACTTTTTCACTTGTGTTCTCATCTCTGTTTCTGGTCCACTCTCCTGGAACAAACTTCCTCTCTCAGTCCGTCAGCAACCTACTTTTGTCTCCTTCAAGTCCGCTCTCAAAACTCACCTTTTCTCCTCCGCATAAAATCCTAACCTCACTCAACCCCCCCCCCCCCCCCCCCCCCTCTGCAGCCTGTCTCCGCTCGGAGGGAATCACATGGTTATAATATATAATTGTATATGCTATGCTCTCTATAATTTTCCATTGGTTTTATTCTTGCTTTTATTGCTTTTATTCTTTCTCCCCATTTATAGCCATGCGTGTGTGTGTGTGTGTGTGTGTGTGTGTGTGTGCGCGTGCGTGTGTGTGCGTGCTTGCGTGTGTGTCTGCTTCAGCGCTTAGATTTGATTTTATCAAGATTTTGCGCTATATAAATATTGTAATTATTATTATTATTATTATTAATTATTAATATAAGTGTGTCCTGTCATATGTGTTCACTTTTTTTTTTCATTTCTGTACCTTGCAGAGGACCCAAACTTGGCCAAAGGTTCTAGAGAGTATTTTGTTCATTTTTTGTGTTTGTGTGAACAGTATTCCAATCCTAAGGTGAGCAAAGTGCACTGCCTTTTCATTGTCCATTTGTCATCTTATCTACAGTCACTCATATTTTTCTTACCAACATGTCACTGAATAACAAGCTGATGCTACACACAAAGATGACAATGTACAGCACCTGCACCTCATCAGCACCTTGCTATACTGTTGTGAAACATGGACTGTCCACTTCAGACATGTCAGAACTTGGCAGAAGGCTCATCATTTAAATGCACAAACTTAGGCACATCCTCTGTATGAGTAGACAGGCCAAATAACAAACACTTGTCAAACAGACCCCAAACCTCTACAATGGGTGCTGTAATGGCATCTCCACTGACTGGGTCATTTCCATCACATGGTGGTTAACCCGTTGACTCCTGCACCCTGTGCACCAGCATCCTCCATTGCTAACCATGCTAGCAAAGCAAAAAATTAACATCTTGATTCCCTCACACTATCCACCAGCTTCCTGCAGGAAGCTAGTAGAAAGGGTGAGGGAATTAAAGGGTCAAGTTTTTGCAGTTGGTGGATAGGATGCAGGAGTCAAAGGATTAAGTTTCTCCAAAGATCTTTCCTATGGTGAGCTGGCTGACTGATCCTGATCACAAGAGTGGCCTAAGCTTTGTTTCAACAGCGTGTGAGAGAGATTGAATTTCATAATATCAATCCTAACCAGTGGGAGGTGTGTGCCAATGACCATGCTCATTGGAGACAACAGGTAAAAGTAAAGCAAGGAAGGGGCAGAAAGGCACCAGGCAGCAGCAAGAAAGATGGCGCCATGCAAAATCAGAACTTATATCTCAAACCCACCCTGGCATGCAATTCCATGATCTCTCTGATTATTTGATTTGGCACATTCTACAGTCTGAATGTGGCTCTGTGGGTATGACTGTGTCATATGTGTATATGTGTGTGTGTGTGTGTGTGTGTGTGTGTGTGTGTGTGTGTGTGTGTGTGTGTGTGTGTGTGTGTATGTGTGTGTGTGGTTGAGTTTGGGGCAGGGATACAGCAGATACATATATATCTGTGTGTGTGTGTGTGTGGATGTATGTGTGTGTGTGAGTCTATGAGTGTGCATATTAGAGAAAGAGAAATCAGAAAATGAATCATTGGGTTAGGAACAATTTAACAGTCTGTAAACTGATTTCACAATCCTGAATGTTATCTACACAATAATGCACCCCCAAAGTAAATGAAACCTACACACTGCTTTGTTATCTAGCAGATCAAACAAAGCTTTGACTGGCAATACTGATAGTACTACTGATAGTATTACTACTGGTTTGCGTGCCTGCTTTCCGCTTCCTAACGGATCATAGCACTTCGCCCGTTGATTCAAAGCCTGCCAAGTTCTCCTAAAAAATAAATCCTAGATCCTCTAGTTTCAAACAAATAAACAGTTAAACTCACATTTCACGGTGAATCTTTCGAACACAATCTAAAACGACCGTAAATATAGCAAATTCGCTGCGTTCGCCTCCATAGCAATTATGACAACAAATGTAGACCTGCAATGCCGTGACCCTAGGTCACGATAGCCTGCAGTTTCTGCAAAAATGCCGTTCTCAAAGATTTATAATTTCGGTGACATTAGATTAATCTTACCTGTTAGTGAAATTCTGATGGCTCGAATCAAAATATTTTGTCAGTTATTTCATGTGTGATGTTCACGATTTGATCTTTCGTTTCAACCGCCAGACATGTCTGTACGCCATGTCAAAAGTATTCAATCTCAAGCGACCAAGAATTTCTCACCGTACCTTTTGACGCCGCGTACCGTTTGAGACTGACTGAAGAGAGAGGATTTATGTTCCGAGGTTTGGTTGTCCAAGAAAGCACAACCTACGCTCAGATAACTGCATACACGCGCACACCCAATTTCATGTTTTGTTGGTGATCTACAGCAGTTTAGAAGCCTCAAATCTACACTGCGGTGATTCTGGCTCCTTGAAATGGTCAAGTTTGAACAGGGCTATCAAAAGCTTATGACAAGTCGAAGCAAGAAAATCTTTCCCTTTCTTTTTCCGCTGGGCGTAATGTGGTGTAAGGCCTATCATTATCATCATTATTATTATCATTTTACAGTTTAGGAGTTCAGCACTTGTGCAAGAGAGATGTGCTTAGCACTTGTGCAAGAGAGATGTGCTTCATTCTAACAATTCAGTACCATGCGTTCCACCCAAATCTGCAATAATCTGGCCAACTATTTGAGACTGAACAAAATCCTTTGCCTGACAGCAGACAGGTTTTGAAAGTAGGTTAGCATAGGGCCCACGATGGGGAAAGGGACCTAAAAATACATTTAACACCTGCGTCCTCACCAGTTTGTTACACGGTGGTGAAACGTGGACTCCCTATCCAAGACAAGAGAATGACTGGAGTGACAAGACAGATTGGAGCCTCTGTTTTCCATCGTGATTTTTAACACCCCCACATACCCCACCCCACCTCCAAAATAATACAGAGAGAGATGGTCAAGGAACCCTATAATCTCTCTTTTTATAAAAAAAAATTGACAAAAATTAAATATTTATTTTTGACGTATTTCTCACAGAAATCTCTGTACAGCTCAGAAATTTAAACAGCACACACACTAAAGACCACCAGTACTGTATCGTTTATACATCGATGCAGTTTGATGTATTTAGGCCAATGGGGAAAAAAGGAGTGATTTAAAAATAAAAAAGGAGGGGGGGAGGGGCATAAATAATGAGGAAACGGTAGATGTGATTGGTGAGCACAACTGTTGATGATTTGGGATTGTAATTTAGTCATTGTGACCTAATCATGGGTCACAGCACTATAACTTTTCAAATTAAATGTAGGCCAACACATGCCTTATTTACATAGAAGAGTTGCAACAAGGGAGACATGAATTGCATTCCTAGAAATTCAAAGGTGTGAATTTATATGCAACTGAAGAACAACAGCAGTTTATAAATGCCGTATCTAAACTTTCTTTTACTAGATTCCTTCTTAATGTTTAATTGATTTTTCATATGATTCTTATCCAAACTTTACTGACTTCACAGCCTGTGTGGTTGATGTGATCCAAAATTACTGTTCACACAACCTTCTTCTTCTTCTTCTTCTTCTTCTTCAGTGGTATTAACGTCCCAGCGTGATAACGATTAGGGGCTGTCGTAAGATGAATCTTGTCATATAGTTAAAGAAGATAAGCGTTGTCTTATAATTTCCAACACAACCTTCTTGTAAAGTCCAAATTTTAAAGTTATTTTCGGGTTTAAATGACCTTGACCTTGGCACTTTACCATCTAAACTTATTCTGTTGTGATTCTTTACACACCTTTAATTAACTAAAACTCCGTAACAATCCACCCACAAGAGTTGAAACACATGTCCACACACACACACACACACACATACACACATACTTCTGCCATCTATAATTAATTTCCTTTCTTATTACAAGAAAAATGGAGATTAAAATTGAGATAATAATGAATATATAATGAAGTAAAGAAATGAGATAGTAATGAATATATAATGAAGTAAATAAATCATTTTTTAAAAGATAAGGTTTGTGGTATGAAGCTAAAAATCAAATCGAATAAGATTCATAATAAAATTTAATAATAATTCATAATATGCCATAAGGAGATTTGAGAATTAGCTGAATAATCTAAACAGGGTCATCGTTTTTGTTGGAAAGGATATCTGTAATGACCCTGCTAATAACACAGTGAAGAAAAATCGAATTTGCTATGTCTGTTCAGTTTACAGAAAGTCAGACAAGGAGAGCATTCAAAGAACAGGAGATAAATACTGCAATTAGACATGTTATACATACACATGTACTTTGTATTATGTCTTCCAAGAGTTAAGCCTTAATTTGTATATCAACGTTGCCAGCTGTTTGCAGCAATGAGGTATAGTTTGTGTTTATCATGTCTTCTAAGAGTTACGCCTTAATTCGTATATCAAGGATGCTAGCTGTCTGGAGCGAAGAGGGATAACACTGTGAATTTGAGGAATAAGCTAGGCTGAACTTTCTGTCACAGGACTGATTTCATGAACTGTAAGTCCTAGGTTACCGTATGGTTTGGAATTTGCCATATTAAAA
The DNA here is from genome assembly GCA_030674185.1 of Monoplex corrugatus. NCBI lineage: Eukaryota > Metazoa > Mollusca > Gastropoda > Littorinimorpha > Ranellidae > Monoplex > Monoplex corrugatus. The sequence continues at coordinate 6,019,897 of JAPXFY010000029.1, forward strand.
TGCAGTCTTTAGGGGGTTTTTTGTCAGAAACTTCAATTCATTAAAATCCACAATGTCAGGAAATCCAGCAAAAAGAGGAACAAATACATAATCAGCAAGTGAGAGAAACAGAGAGAGAGAAAGAGACAGAGACAGAGAAACAGAAAAAGAAAACACACACACACACACACAACACACACACACACACACACACACAACACACCACACACACACACACTACGCACACACCACACACAGAGAGACTTCTTCACACTTCAGATGGTTTATTCATACAAAGGACATTGGCCCTCATGAAAAGGTACAAATACATAATCAGCAAGAGAAGGAAACACAGACACAGACACAGACAGACAAAAGGGGGAGGAAAAAGAGATATACAATATGAATATGAATATGAAATTTTATCATTAAGGCTATGAGCCAGTACACAAGGGGACAGAGGAACAAAACATCCAGAGAGTGAAGGACAGAGATAGAGACAGACACAGACAGCCAAACAGATAGACAGCAAGATAACAAGACAGAGAGGGGGCAAGAAAGATAGAGATACAGAGCGAGAGAGACAAAGACAAGGATAGACAGAGAGAGAGAGAGAGAGAACAAGACAAAAAGGAAATGGACAATTAACAGGTTTCTAATCATAATGACGACAAGCACCACAAAACACTAATTCAATCCCAAAAGTATGACTGATTTATCTATCTACAATGCCCAATAAGAGCATAATGACTTATTTATCTATCTACAATGCCCAATAAGAGCATATGACTGATTTATCCATCTACAATGCCCAATAAGAGCATATGACTGATTTATCTATCTACAATGCCTAATAAGAGCATATGACTGATTTATCTATCTACAATGCCAATAAGAGCATATGACTGATTTATCTATCTACAATGCCCAATAAGAGCATATGACTGATTTATCTATCTACAATGCCCAATTAGAGCATATGACTGATTTATCTATCTACAATGCCCAATAAGAGCATATGACTGATTTATCTATCTACAATGCCCAATAAGAGCATATGACTGATTTATCTATCTACAATGCCCAATTAGAGCATATGACTGATTTATCTATCTACAATGCCCAATAAGAGCATATGACTGATTTATCTATCTACAATGCCCAATAAGAACATATGACTGATTTATCTATCTACAATGCCCAATAAGAGCATATGACTGATTTATCTATCTACAATACCCAATAAGAGCATATGATTATTTATCTATCTACAATGCCCAATAAGAGCATATGACTGATTTATCATCTACAATGCCCAATAAGAGCATATGACTGATTTATCTATCTACAATGCCTAATAAGAGCATATGACTGATTTATCTATCTACAATGCCCAATAAGGCATATGACTGATTATCTATCTACAATGCCCAATAAGAGCATATGACTGATTTATCTATCTACAATGCCCAATAAGAGCATATGACTGATTTATCTATCTACAATGCCCAATAAGAGCATATGACTGATTTATCTATCTACAATGCCAATAAGGCATATGACTGATTTATCTATCTACAATGCCCAATAAGAGCATATGACTGATTTATCTATCTACAATACCCAATAAGAGCATATGACTGATTTATCTATCTACAATGCCCAATAAGAGCATATGACTGATTTATCTATCTACAATGCCCAATAAGAGCATATGACTGATTTATCTATCTACAATGCCCAATAAGAGCATATGACTGATTTATCTATCTACAATGCCCAATAAGAGCATATGACTGATTTATCTATCTACAATGCCAATAGAGCATATGACTGATTTATTATCTACAATGCCCAATAAGAGCATATGATGATTTATCTATCTACAATGCCAATAAGAGCATATGACTGATTTATCTATCTACAATGCCAATAAGAGCATATGACTGATTATCTATCTACAATGCCCAATAAGAGCATATGACTGATTTATCTATCTACAATGCCAATAAGAGCATATGACTGATTTATCTATCTACAATGCCCAATAAGAGCATATGACTGATTTACTATCTACAATGCCCAATAAGAGCATATGACTGATTTATCTATCTACAATGCCAATAAGAGCATATGACTGATTTATCTATCTACAATGCCATAAGAGCATATGACTGATTTATCTATCTACAATGCCAATAGAGCATATGACTGATTTATCTATCTACATGCCCAATAAGAGCATATGATGATTTATCTATCTACAATGCCAATAAGAGCATATGATGATTTATCTATTATATGCCCAATAAGAGCATATGACTGATTTATCTATTACAATGCATAAGAGCAATGACTGATTTATCTATCTACAATGCCCAATAAGAGCATATGACTGATTTATCTATCTACAATGCCCAATAAGAGCATATGACTGATTTATCTATCTACAATGCCCAATAAGAGCATATGACTGATTTATCTATCTACAATGCCCAATAAGACATATGACTGATTTATCTATCTACAATGCCCAAATAAGAGCATATGACTGATTTATCTATCTACAATGCCCAATAAGAGCATATGACTGATTTATCTATCTACAATGCCCAATAAGAGCATATGACTGATTTATCTATCTACA
>JAPXFY010000029.1:6025022-6042522 GCA_030674185.1 Monoplex corrugatus
ATACTATATTCCTGGTGTATTTTGTTTTAAATGCATCAAGTTTCCACCTATACATAAGGGATTGTATACTTCTGCTGGCAGGAAACTGCTTACGAGTTTTGCTAATTTCAAAGTTCATATAACAGTTTTCATACTTTTTCTGTTTATCTTGAAACTGCTTCCATACATAGGAGTCCACTAAGGTATAACACTCATGCAATGAGAGGGAAAGTTGTACATTATTTGAATCTGGGGAGCTCTTTGCCTCCCGTTTGGCAGCCCTATCAACCATATCGTTATAATGAAAAGAACTATGAGATGGTATCCAGCAGAAAGTAATATCAATGCCTCCTAAGGATAAACTATTAATCAAGTGAGTAATTTTCAATATCATTTCAGATCTTGTTTGTAATTTTGATAATTCAAGAGCTTGAAGTACAGATTTTGAATCAACGCAAAAAAGTATCTTGGGAAGTGTCCTAGGAAAATTTATCATATAATTCAAAGCCATTAAGATTGCAAAGAGTTCAGCGGTAAAGACAGATTTATTAAGTCCTATATAGAAGGATTTCTCAATTTTGAGAGCAGGTATTAAAAACGCTGACCCTGCTTGTCTTTCAATTATTGATCCATCAGTGTAAACTTTCAAGTGATCGGAATAAAAATCTTCTATATGACATTTAACTTGACTTGCCAGTAAGTTGATATTATCTTCTTTTTTTAAGTCAGTGTGACGTATGTCAAAACGTGCTCTTTGAAGTTCCCAACTGGGTACAGGTGAAAAGGAAGGTCTTGAAGTGACAGGATCTGCTTCTAGATCTATTCCAGAGCCTTTCATAACATCAGTTGTATATGTTGCTAGCGTGACCTGTGAGGATATTGATTTAGCTCTTTTTGGAAAGTCGAAGTCTGATCTTATTTTTGTCTCTGTTTCAATGCTGTTTTCTATGGTGGTGTTTCTTAACAGAAATTTAGTGGAAGCGACTTTCCTTTGTTCATCAAGCGGCAATAATTTGATCGCGTTGTATGTGCGAAGACAAGAGGCATGCATTGGAAGACCCAGCGCAAGTTTGAAACCTTTACAATCTAAGCTCTGCAGTTTTGTTAATAAGTGTTTCGGTGCACTGAAGAAGATTTCTTGGGCATAGGTTAATTTAGATCTAATAAGCGATTTACAAAGATGAACAAGTGTTGATATATCTTGTCCCCATGTCTGTTTACGAACTATTTTCAAGAAATTTAAACTTTTTGAGCTTTTGGGGTATGACGTTTTACCGAAAAACCCCGAAAACTCCTGAAATACCGAAAAAAAACCATATAAAGAATATGTATTAGGCATTGGTCACCTCATGTTACTGTATGCCAGAGCCAATAAGATTGATACTAAAGTAACCTTACCAGACGTGACAGAGAGAGTAAAGATAATAATAATAATAACAATAATCACCTTGTTAATGTGAGACTCTGTATTCTGTCAATGGTTGTCAGGATTCGTTCTCTAGACGTTTACTTTGATGTTCACATCTTTAATACTGTATAAGAAAAAGGTATAAAACAAATGTCAATAAAACAGCAGTGTCACAACAAATGTCAATAAAAAAGCAGTGTCACAACAAAGTCAATAAAAACAGCAGTGTCACAACAAATGTCAATAAAAACAGCAGTGTCACAACAAATGTCAATAAAAACAGCAGTGTCACAACAAATGTCAATAAAAACAGCAGTGTCACAACAAATGTGTTCATAGCTTCAGCTTTTTTGCTGAAGTAGTTGTGGTCTTGGCGGTACGTTTGCGCTTGACCTGGTCAGGTTTCTTGCCATGGTGGCTGGGTGTCTGCGACAGTTTCTGGCCGTCCTGGGAGCGTACCAGGCTAGCTCCTTCCTTGGTGGTCGTCAGGAATGAAGAGAAGTGGCGTTCTTGTTTTTTTTTTAGGCATCTTCAGCCACTTCTCACTGCTCACAGCAAATTTGCCGAACTCCTTGCACAGGATGTAATCCCCCAGGCCCAACAGGGATCTCTTGACTTCCTGGTATTGTCCCTTGACAAGGTCCCGAAGTGTGCGCACCAAGTCTGGCAATTTCTGCCCCTTCCAGTTGATCGCCTGTTTAAATATATGGTTGATGCTTTCACAGTTATTGTTCGTCCAGCGCATCGTAGCCTTGCTTTTCTGGCACGTGACGAAGTTTTCCTGCAGTATGGGGCCAAGTCGGGTTTCCAAGTAACTTGCAAACACTGGATGGTCTTCCCAACAATCCTTCAGAATGTCATCCCAGATGAGCTCATACGCCAACTGGTCAACAGCATCCAGCAGGCTCCCATCGCCAAACAGCCTGTCGATGATGGTGGATCTGCTCCTACTGTCGACTCCCACCTTGTCCTGTAGAAACTTGTCCGCATTGTTCTTTAGATGACGAACACAACTTAGCCGCATAGCAGATGGCATGGCCTCAGTCACGGCAGCTCGCAAGGCCTTCTCCTCATCGCTGCCAACTACCACATGAGGACTGGCTTCCCCAACAGTCCAGCCAAGTGTTGGAAAAAATAGAAAAAGGTTTCCTTGTCCGAGTTACCGTGCAGGAAGATCGGTCCGATCATCAGTGGGTGGTCCTTCGTACTGCGGCGGGTAACAGCCAGGTTCTTGAAGACGGTCACAGTTACATGAAGGTCCCCCAAGTTGTAAGTCTTGTCTACACCCAATATGGTAGACTCCGCACTTTGGGCCGGACCACAGAAGCGCTGCAGGTCAGCCACCTGCTCATCAGTGTACAGAACTGCACAGGGAACCTTGCCTGGTCTCCGGAATAGCAGGCGGATGAAATCAGTCACACTGCATCTCCTCTAGCCTGGCGACCTGGTCGGCAAAGGTCCCTCCGATTGCAGTCTTGTTCTCCTTTTTCTCCATTCTGTGCTTCATATCTCTCACTTGCTTGAGATTTCGGGCACCATCAATGAGATCTCCCTGGCTGTAGACCTCCTGTGGCCGCTTCGATTTCAGCTCCTCCTTCGTCTGCTGGTGCACGTGTGGCCTGAGGCGTTGGTATTTGGCACTGGTGGTGTCTACTGCATTGCCGTGAGGTGCACTACCAGGGAATGTGCCCTTGTACTCGTACAGAGCCTGGCTGCAGGTCACAGCTCCCTCAACCCAGGTCACCCGCTTCTCATAGCTCTTGTCCAAAGTGTGGTGCGTGTAATATCTGTGCACTGTCAAGATGGATTCTGGCGATGGCTGTGGTTCAAGGGGCACGTAGATGATCTTTTTGTCTTTACAACGTTGTAGGCAGTACTTGTTCTCTTTAAGGACCACCTTCATCAGACTACAGTCGTGTTGCAGGAGGTAGAGGGTCTTGTTGGTGGCGCCCTTGGAGTCCCAGGCGCCACAGTCATCCCAGTACTGACTAACTAACTTCTTGTTGCGTCTGCTCAGGTTCTGTTCATTGTTCACTATGAAGAGTTTGTTCTCCTTCTTTCCTCGTGGGACGTAGGGTAGGGGTTCTTGGCTGCTCCTGAGCAGGGCCACAGCTTCTGTCACTTCCATGTAGCGGCGACCTCTTGGTCCTAGTGGGAGGTCCTGACCACCCTCAGCATGGGGGATCTCAGAGTTGCTGGCTGTGCCAGCGGGCCTACTGGCAGAGTCCACTAAACTGTCATCTGTATCATCCATACTGTCAGGAGAGGTATCTGCAGGGTTTGAAGGTGACACTGCAGGTATGAATGCATTGGAGGTGTCACTGTCATCTAACGATAGCTCGCTGGGAGTGGACAGTGGTGGCGCACATGGAGTTTCCCCAGAATCTGCGTCTGAGTTGCTTGGCACGTCAGCAGAGGGTCGGGTGAGGTCAGGGTCTCGGGTCAATGTCTTCTCAGCTTCATCTTTGTCCTCCCTCAGAGTGACAAAGTGGTTGGGCCTGAAGTCCTTGGCTCTCTGTGGCAATGTGCTGCAGCTCCACATCAATATCACAGCAGGCTCCTGTGGCCTCCTGACACTGCGGCCACAAACCTTCCTGGAGTAAGGCTCAGACAGGAATTCTGCATTCCTAGTTGGTGGGCAGTAGGTCTCTATGGCCAGAGACAGGGCAGCACTGAGTGCGTAGATCGCTAGCGTCTCTGAGTAAGACCCTGGAGTTGCAACTGTGGACAGCAGCTTGGGGTAGGGGTCATGGATGAGCCTGTTGTCCTTGACCAGATCCTGGTGGTCCTCTCGGCTGCTGTCGTAGTACTCAGGATGGAGGGCGATCTCCAGGGCTGTCCTGAGTCGCAGCTGCAGGTGGTGATCTTGGTTTCCATACAACCCCAAGGACACTGCACGAAACATGCAGTTCCCGTCACCGATGACCTCGAGAGGCGTGGTGGTCTCTAGCATCACAGGGAGGAACCGCCTGAGTATCTCCATCGCCCCCCAGTCACTCTTGAGGCCGGTCAGCAGGTCCTTGTTGGTCGCATTATGGACCGGTAGCTTGAACCTGGTAGGTATCGAGAAGCATGGATTCACTCTGGGCAGCAGACTTCACATCAGCGGTGGGTGTTATGGCAGCCAGGAAAACCCTGCAACACAAGCAATATAAGTGCCGGTGTAATGATATATTACATAATAGAATATTATAAAAAAAAATAATATTAGAAAGCTAAACAAATACACACTGTAACATATATGTACGGTTTAAGCAATATAACAGGAAATAAATATTTGCTTACCGGTTAAGGGCTGCCTTGTAGTCGTAGGTGTCGTTCTTGTGCACGCAGGGCTTGCACCTGAAGGTCAGTCCATTCTGACCCCATGCAGCCAGCTGGTCAGTTTCGCACAGCGTCTGAAAATAAGCAATACAAAACATGTACATGCTTATTGATTCATATTCCAGTGGACAAACTGACCTAAGAAACAAGAACAACATAAACTAGTCATCCAATTTTCACTAAACTTTCACGTGCATTGGATGTTTATATTGTAAACATGCTCACCAAATTTCAAGTTATTCCATGCAGTAGTTTTTGAGATTTTGTAGAGCAAAAGTTTAAAATTTGCAAAAATTTTTACACACACACACACACACACACACACACAACACACACACACACACACACACACACACACACACACACCAACAACACATATTTATATCTATATCTATCTATAAAAAAAAACTTACCTGTGAATCCAGCTGAGGCAGGTGGAGCATTCTATGGAATTGCTTCCACAGTTTCTGCTACAAATTCCACGGGGATAAGGCATTGCTACAATGAGAAAAGATACAATGTTGTTGGGTGTTTGTACTTAGTCAGTATGCAAGCTCAGTCAGCACGTGGCCCGTTGCACTTGGCAGGTGATGAGTTTTCGTTATTTCGAGGGATTTCGGGGGTTTCCGGGAGTTTCCGGGGGTTTTCGGTAAAACGTCAAAGCGGAGCTTTTGTTAATAAGTATTCAATATGCTGATTCCAAGATAATTTCGCTGTAAGGAAAACTCCTAAGAATTTAATCGACTCGTTATATTGAAGAAGAGTATCTCCCAGTTTGAACGTGGGAATATTTGCTGGGTTAGCTCAACTGTTAAACAAAACTATCTTTTGTTTTTTCCACTGATAAATGCAGACCATTTTCTACCATATATCGTGCTTTTGTATCAAGCTCTAATTGATAACATTTACGCGTATAATTAAGACAGCGCAAAGGAGTTTTTCTTTTCATATTTACCTGCATCCACATGCATAAATCGTCAGCATATTGAACTAAAACTACATGTTTAGAAATTTTACTGGGTAAGTCATGCATTAATATCATGAAGAGAAGGGGAGCAATAACGGATCCCTGAGGGATACCCATTTGAATAAGTCGTTCTGTGGAATACACATTTTCAATCCTCGTTTGAAATACTCGGTTTTCTAAGAAGCATTTGACATAATCAAAAATGTGACTGTCAGCCCAATACTTTTCAATTTGAGTAATAATCTGGAGTGCCATACTTGGTCGTATGCTTTAGTGATATAAAAAAAAGTAGCTAAAACACACTGACGTCTTGCAAATTGTTTGATATTAGTGGTTAGTTTTGTAAGGAGTTCCACTGGTGACCTGCCTTTTCTAAATCCTGCCTGATTCACTGGTAATATTTTATTCTTTTCACAGTAGTGCATCAATCTCTTTAAAATTATTTTCTCCATTAGTTTACATACGTGCGATGTTATTGCAATCGGCCTGTAGTTTTTCAAGTCAGTATTACCTTTACCTGGTTTTAGCACAGGAACCACTATTGATTGTTTCCAATAGTTAGGCAGTTTGCCGCTGTTCCAGCATTTTTTAAACATATTGTGTAGCAAGATTACAAAATTTTCTGGTAAATTTTTCAACATCTCATTGGATATTGCATCAAATCCTACTGATGTCTTTTTATTTGGAATTGATTTAATGGCATCTTTTAATTCTTGGAACGTGATTGGTGCATTTACGTAATGCATATTATCTGGTGCAGGATCCTTGTATGCGTCGGTCTTTTCTTCTTGTACCCTATAATTTCTACTAGAGGCAGGAAGTCCTTCTACTCGACAAACCTCAGCAAACATGTCTGCAAAAGCTTCTGCTTTCTCCTGTGAGCTAGGTAAAGGGTTGTTTTCTAGCTTTACTGGAATTGATGGCAACTTGATCCCATTTTTCATTGTTTTCAGTTTTTCCCAAATCTTTTGCATATCTTTATGGTCATTTACTTCATATGTACAAAAAGATGTCCAATATTGTTCTTTAGCTTGTTCTATGACTCTGTTACAGTTTATATTGGCACTTTTCATCGCCGTATGGTTTTCAGGTGACCTATTTGCTATATATTGTTTGTATTTTTCTTTCTTTTCGTTGACTGCCTTTTCACAGTCTTTATTCCACCAGACGTTTCCATGATGTTTTCCTGTTTTTGACGCTTTAAGTTCTGGAACTGAAATTTTGCGGCCCTTAAGAGTGAATTACAGAAATCTACGTACATATCGTTTAAGGTCATTGTTTCAGATAGATTTGTTCTTGTATTTTGTAGGACAGCTTTAAACATGGCCCAATCTGCGTATTTATAGTTAAAACTTGGGTAAACTATCTTGTGGCATTGCATCTATTTCAGCGATAAGGTTAGGGTAAGAAGTATGGGGATGTGATCTGATCCCAACAGATCATCCTCTGTTTGCCATGTGGCATTTGGTGCTAGCGATGGTGAGATTAAGGTAAGGTCGATAGCTGTGGGTCTATGGGTTGGTATGTCAGGGACACGGGTAACGTGTCCGTTGTTTAGTAAGTATAAATTGGAATCTATAATATTTTCAATCAACCTGTTGCTAGTTATATTTTTACAATTCTTGTCCCAAAATGGGGCATGAGCATTAAAATCGCACCAATGATCCATTTGTCACGTTGATCATGGAAATGTTTCAGCCACTCAGTATTCACAGAATCGGGACCTCTTGGTAGATACACAGAGGCCAAATTCAAAACTAATGATGATGAAAATTTATAATAATTGCACATGAAGAAATAGATGAGCACGATTTTGGTACTGGCGATGTTCTTTCACAGTAGATTAGACCTTCTCGAACATATATAGCTGTTTGTATTCGGCCACCGTCATTTTTAGAGTCATATATTGGTGGATAATAAAACCCCGATATTTTAGGTATATTAGTCTTGGTGGTATTCAGCGATTGTAGAAGCAAGACTTGGATGTTTCTAGAAGATAGATAGTTAGTCAAATAGGAATTGTTTGTGTGTGTGTGTATGTATGTGTATGTATGTGTGTGTGTGAGTGTGTGTGTGTGTGAGAGAGAGAGTCTGAGAGTGTGTATGAGTGTGTGTGAGAGTGTGTGTGTGTGTGTTTGTGTGTGTGTGTGTGTGTGTGGTGGTCTTTGATTTAATGTCTATTCACTAAAGTGATTTTAGACAACAACAAAAAAACAAAAACAAAAAAAAAAGAAAACAAAACAAAACAAAAAAAAACCAAAAAAACAAAAACAAAAACAAAAAAAAAGGGGGGGGGGGGGGGGTGATAAGAGGAGTGAAGAGAATATTTGAAAATTGTCAATTTTGAACTTGAGAAAAGATGATCCAGAAAACAACTGTTTTGAAGAGGGGAAGGTAAAACTAACAAATAATGTTACCATAATTAACGATTTAAACAAACTAACAAACAAAATTGATAAATATCTGGAAGAAACGAAGAAAAAAATAAAACTAATAATTGACTAACCATAACAGTGAACAAGTGAAATAACATTTTAAAGGTAATTCGCTATAGGACTTTTTGACAGGCTAACAAAAAATTCATACAGTAATGATGATGAGGCAAATATATCAGAAACTGTACTCATAGATAGTGTTGGAATATGTCGTTTTACCTTAACGCAAGAAAGAATATGACTATGTGTTATCTTCTTTCCACACAGACATACTATGTTCTTGGTGTATTTTGTTTTGAATGCATCAAGTTTCCATCTATACATAAGGGATTGTATAATTCTGCTGGCATGAAGCTGCTTAAGTATTTTGCTAATTTCAAAGTTCATGTGACATTTATCATACTTTTTCTGTTTTAATTGGAACTGCTTCCAGACGTAGTTGTCTACTAAAGTGTAATTCTCGTGCAACGAGAGAGAAAGCTGGATATTGTTTGAATCTGGTGAGTTATTAGCTCCCCGTTTGGCAGCCCTGTCAACTTTATCATTATAACGAAAAGAACTATGAGAAGGTATCCAGCAGAAAGTAATATCAGTGCCTCTTAAAGATAAATTATGAATCAAGTGACTAATTTCCAGAATCATTTCTGATCTTGTTTGTAATTTTGATAATTCAAGAGCCTGAAGGACTGATTTTGAATCCACGCAAAAAAGTGTTTGAAAAATTGTCCTAGGAAAACTTATCATAAAGTTTAAAGCCATTAATATTGCAAAAAGTTCAGCTGTAAAGATAGATTTATCAAGTCCTATGTAGAAAGATTTTTCAATTTTGAGAGCAGGTATTAAAAACGCTGAGCCTGCTTTTCTTTCAATTACTGATCCATCAGTGTAAATTTTCAAATGATCGGAATATAAGTCGTCTATATGACATTTAACCTGACTTGCCAGTAAGTTTACATTGTCTCCTTTTTTTAAGTTAGTGTGATGTACGTCAAATTGTGCTCTTTGGAGTTCCCAACTGGGTACTGGCGAAAAGGAAGGTCTTATAGATACAGGATCTACGTGTAGATCAATTCCTGAACCTTTCATGACGTCAGATGTGTATGTTGCAAGAGTGACCTGTGAAGATATTGATTTAGCTCTTTTTGGAAAGTCGATAGAAAGTGTGTGTGTGTGTGTGTGTGTGTGTGTGTGTGTGTGTGTGTGTGTATGCATGTGTGCGCACGCGTGTGTGTGTGTGTGTGTGTGTGTGTGTGTACGTGCATGCCTGTGAGAGAAAGAGAGAGAGGGAGATACAAACAAACCAAGAGAAAACAAGAACACACTTTTACTCTTGAAGGTAGTGGTATAAACACAATAAACTTGATGCCTTTTTACATCCAGCCCTTGCCCATGGAGGGTAAACACTAACACAAATACACTGTAATATTCGTAGAAAATGTACATTACTACAATGAACCATAATGAACACAGATGAACTACAACAGCATAAAGACATCAATACAAATACAAAACTGAATATCAGTAGTACTGGGAAAAAAAGATGACAGAGCGAGAAAGGAAGAGCGGGAGGGGGATAAAGGCAGAGAGAGAGAGCGAGCAAGCATGCAAAGTATCAAAATAAGTAGGAACCATCACCACTACTACTGTTATTAATTAAGACTGTTATTTATTAAGTTATCAGTACAAAGATAACTTAAATGAAAACAACTACTGACACAAAGAATATCATCTCTTTCATAACAATCATAGAACACTTCAACAGCATACGAAACTGTGTCAGCAATATATAAATTATTATGATCTTATGTAAATAGATATCTACATATCTGCCTAGAACTAAATGAAAATAAAACAGAAAAAGAAATACATCAATAAATTCACAAGATTAAATACATAAGGAAGTCAAAAAGTAACAACACTTTCTGTCTGAAAGAAATGGAAGGAGAGATACTGGGACAAAAACAGTAATGCGTGTGTGTGTGCGCGCGTGCGTGCGCGCGTGTGTGTGTATGTGCGTGCATGTGTGTGCGTGCATGTGTGTGTGTTAGAGAGAGAGACAGAGTGACAGAGACAGAAGGAAACAGAGACACAAATTGAAAGAGAGAACTAATTTTGCACACTGTAATTTCAAGGCATGTTCATTAGTGAGTGTGTCACACATCTGCACAATTCGCTTTGTACCAAGTGCTCAGCTCAGTTTGTTCCAAAGACAACTAGAAACAAGTACAGACACAGACACAGACTTTTCAAGTCAGGTAGAACCTCAATATCTTTTTAGTCAAGAGAAAGCGGGGTGCTCATGTGCAGGCTTATGGCAGATGGCACGGTCATTTCGGATCTTATCCTTCATATAGCATTTGCCATGTTAATGCAGATATAACTCATTCCAAAAGGAGATACGGTCCTGAAAAAACTGAAAATGTAAAACATGATACTATTATATATGAGCACTCTATACACTTACATTATCATTTTGATCATTATACTCATTATTACCATCAGTTTTATTTCAAGTTGCAGCACTTGGTCAAGTGAACAGCACAACAGATCGCTGTGCTATGACCAGAGGCCGAAGGTTGGTACCCCACAGGTTGAAACCCCAGTCGGTTAATATAATGAATAGATGACCACTGTGAGACTGTTTGGCCTCAATCATCTCCTACCCAAAGCTGAACACACTATGGGCTCACTGAGAAGACTGAGACCATGAGGTCGAGTATCATCCACATTATGGACGCGTCATTGTGGGCGTTGCTTAAATGTCTTACTTCAGAGTATGAAAGCAAGCACAGAGTATAGCCTGTTAGTGTTAAACAATCTGGGAAGGAACTCCATAGAATCCTCACAATCATTCCTACAGTCATCTAATGTAAAACTGCTTCCTGCAGAATGACATCAACAAGTTGAGTACATCTAATAACAAACATTCATGACATTGTTCAATAATTCATGAATAAAGCACTATTTATGTCCGAATGACAAATATTAGTGACATTATTCAATAATTTATGTACAATGCAATATTTGCAAGTGAATGACAGAGGTCTCTTCATGGAAAAGTTCAATACTGATGACATTTTTGTTTGGCAACTACAAACATTTGTTAATGGAAAAATGCAAATAGTTGATATTACAAAAATTGTTTATGAAAATCTTTCAACATTTGCTTGTGAATTACAAAGACTTGTCTACAAAAAAAAGATCACAATGTCTATTTATGAATCACAAATTTCAGTTTTTGAAAAACATATATAATATAATATACAAACTGTGAATGACAAAAACATTTTTTGGATGAAAACATTCATAACATTCACTTGATCTCTAGATGAAAAAGACAAACACCATCTGATGACAAACTGACACGAGCTTGAGGAAAAAGCCAAAAGTCACTCAAAATGCCTTTGTCATGTAAGCAAGCTGCCTTATAAACTAACAACATGTGCATGCACTGGCTGGGGACAGTTTTGGCAAAGGACATTCAGCAGCATTATCTATGGTCTTCAGCATGTTTTCATTGTATCTATTTATGTCATTATAATGTTCTTTGCTCTTTAAAGCAGTGCAGCAGCTGAAGAATATAGTCTACATAACAAGAGGAATACACACAAATACAATACATATGACGACTATACACACAAATATTTTACATATAACAAGAAATGTTACACACACAAATACAGCCTACATAACAAGAAGACTAGATATACACACACATAAACACATAAAAAATGTGGACAGCAGAAGGGTGTCCAGGAGTCATGACCTGGGTAGAGCCCGGCTCTCTTAGAGTGTAAGGAGTTAAGGCCAAAACACTTGCTTGACAGGGGTTTCTCCTCTGAGGACCTTCTGCTGTCCGCCTCTCTCCAGTTTCCTACTACTGCTATATAACATACATACACACATACATACATACACACACACATACATACACACACACATACATACACACACCACATACATACACACACACATACATACACACACACATACATACACATGTACGTATGTATGTACGTGCATGCATTATACATACATACATACATACATACATACATACATACATACACACACACATACATACACACACATACATACACATGTACGTATGTATGTACGTGCGTGCATGCATACATACATACATACATACACACACACACACACATACACACAGAGATATACATAGTATACAGATATTTATACGTATGTGTTTGTGTGTATGTCTAATAACAAACAACAATAATCATACGATACTACAAAAAAGCAGCAAAATATAACAAAAACTTCGCATCAATTTTGATTTTTATAACAGTATAAGCTTTTAATAATACGCCCAATAACAAACATGCACAATATAAACGAGAACAACTTTTACATCAGATTAAATACAACACAAGAAGCAGAAGAAAAAGAAGAAGACCGAAATAATATGATACAGCACCACTTCACAAAACAAACTGCACCTGAGGCATATACAATGATAAGAAACAACACATACAAATTGCATCAAAAAAACTGACGCAATAATTTCAACAACAATGAAGAGTGACAATAGTAATAATATTAATAATGACAATGATACTAATAATAATATATCAATAATAACAACAACAATAATCATAAAAATAGTATTGTTCTTATTAATATTATAGCAAAAACAATATTAAGCTTACGATAATATTGAAGGCAAACCTGGATTAATACCATGCGTACTAAAATGAGGAAAGGTGGGGGTGGGGGGGGGGGGGACAAAATTAATTTAAAATAATGATTCTACCCACCTGGCAGGTTCTGGCTCTTCTGCAAAAACAGGAAAGAGGGGCTTCATTTAATTTAACCCTTTGCTGGAAACTGATGAAACTGGTGGGTAGGGTGAGAGAGTCAGAGGGTTAAACTTTAATATGAAAACTACTCAACCAAGCCAAGTGAAATTTTGCACACCAAATCAGATAGGATTGTCCCACAAAGCAGAACAATTTTAAGTCATACAATGGTTTTTTTTGTTTTGTTTTTTCCCATTTTCTGTGTTTTTATAAAATCAGGTTTTATGATTTTGAGCCACATTTTTGGAACATTCATGTTCAGAATTGTACAATTCACACAAACACATCACACATCAAGTGTAACATGCATGCTCTGAGTTGTACAAAAAACACAAACACATAGCACATCATGTTTAACAAGCATGCTTATGAGCTGTAGGGATTACAGTATATACAAATACATAACAACATGTGTGACATGCAAGTTCACAGTTGAAAATTGTATACAAACAATGCCATGTTTAACATGCATATTCACAGTTATACAATTTATACGAACAAGGAACATCACAAACCACATCTTGAAACAAAACGACATGGACAGAATTTCAAACAGAACTAAACCCTTTTTGCTAAACAATCAAAAATGATATGCATACATGCATACATCTATAAACAAACAAATGATAAACAATACATAAATACCAAAATAAACAATTGAAAAAAAAAAAGAAGTAGTCAAAAAATAACTAAATGAATGAATTATGAAACATATAGACAGACAGACAGACAGATAGACAGACAGACAGATAGATAAATATAGAAGTAGATGAATAGACAGAGTACATATATATATAGCTATCATCTTACACACTAAACGATGACCAAAAACATGAGGAAAAAGTGCCCCCACGTACAAACACACAAAACACCAAAAAATAACCAAACAACAACAACAAAATCAAACTTACACAGACGAACTATCGGAAAAAACATGTACTGGTTCACTGTTCAACTGTTCAACTAACAACTCAGCCCAAGAAGACTCAAAAAATGGCCAAAATTCTATTTCAAAAATGTACCACATAACCCAAAATTGAACTGGGAATTAGAGCAGCACCCTTCCCTTACTTCCCTGGGGTTTTTACCCCATCAGCCAATGATCAAAAGTGGGTGCAGATCCACAAAGATCAACTGAAAGAGGGAATTAGTGAATGCCCTTCCTTGCCTTCCCTACGATGATTACCACCATCAGCCAAATCACCTGAGGTGAGTGTTGACATACAACAACCCACGAAACCCACTGAAGGAGGGACAACAACAAAATCAACACCACTAGCAACACAGAAGTGGATTGTTTGCTCTTATGGATACAGCAAAATGCCCAAGATAGAAACCTGGGTTTGAATCCTGATCAGACCAGAATCCCCCATCCTACCCTAATTCCATCAAACCTTCAGTTGTTTCAGCTGTAGTTAGCATATTAGTCTATCAGATGAAATGATAACCAAGGTTCCATGTACAGCATGCAGTTAGTGCATGTTAAAGATCCCACGGCAGCAACAGAACTGTCCTTCTCAAAAGTCATAAGTAAACAAACAAACCTGCAGACAGGACAAAAAGAAGACAGATGAACAGATAAATCAGAATTATGTCACACCTGAACAGTGAATCAGAATAATAATGTAAAACCTGAACAGTTAAGTCAGAATTATGTCATTCCTGAACAAGTTTACGTCAGAATTATGCAACACCTACACCTGAACAGGTGGGAGACAAACACCTGAAAAGGATGGTGACAATGATGGGAAGGTCAGTCACAGAAGCGTCCACAACCAGGTATACAAGCAGCATCCAGTTCTCTTTATATCTACACCACCTGCATGAATGCATTTATAGTGAGGGAGGTGTGTATATGACTGTGTAGGTGTAGAGAGGGGGCTGTATGTAAACGTGGGAGGAGGGAGTAAAAACCAAGAAGGAATGACACTACCTACAAACAAAAACAAAAAGAGAAATACAAATAAAACACAGAAAGAACAACAACTGCTTTACTACTACACATAGGTGCTATTTTAACCAACTTTATTATAAAAAAAATAGATACATGTATATATATTTTCAAAAGAAAGAGTGAAAAGTCAATTGTTTCTCTACAAACACAAACCATACTTTACAGGCCATACTCGACAACTTTTGATAAGAAAAATGAACAAAATATCTGCCTCACTATAAACACATGCTGTTCTGAAAAACTTGAAACAAACAAAATCACAAAACCACAAACTAGTTGGCATGGTGTAATGGACAGCACATCAGACTGATGGCTTTAAGTGGTGTGTTCGAATCCCATCAGTCCTATGGAAATCATTACGGGATTTGTCGGCCCAAGAATGGCACCCAGAGTTGAGCATGCTATGCGCTCACTGGGAAGATGGAATCCCACGCAGCTGTCTCATCCGCTTCACAGATGCATCCTTGAGGTTGCTGCTCAAATCTTCTGACCAACATCACAGGTGTCTGTATCTCATGGGCATGGTTGATTCCAGGATACATTAATAAAGGGTACAGCCCTATCATGCATGCAGTCACAATCCCAAATGCAAATTCGTAACATCATGATTATCATCCCCTACCATCCATCATCATAAAATTTGTGAAAAATTGTTAAAGGCTCTATGGTCATTATAACTGGTACTGAAAGTGGGCAGAAAAAAACAACTGACATAAGACAAAACAAAACAAAAAACAATAGGCTGTCTTCTAACAACTTACATTTACAAAAAATATATAAAACAGTTCCTTCGCTACAAAAAATGTGCTGTTCCTAAACAGTTTACAACTAGTTTACATGTATATGCGCATGCACATACACACAAATAAAACCAGCAACAAAAATTGAAAACAGTAGCTTCACCTCAAAAAGGTCCTGTCATAAACAGCTTTTTCCTCCCTTGTGTTACCCAACAGATACATTGTCAGCCTGAACACTTGTCTTGGCGAAATCTTTCAAGATAGGGTCAGCCCCATCACTCATTCTGGCAATATCTTCAACAAGACATGGCCAGCATGACCAGTCATCCTGGCAAAATCCTTTGACAAGACATGGCCAGCATGAATATCTCACAAATCCTTGACAAGATCATCCCTCACCAAATCCTTTGACAAGATAGGCAGCCATCACTCATTCTGGCAATACCTTCTAACAAGACATGGCCAGCATGACCAGTCATCCTGCACAAAATCCTTTGACAAGACATGGCCAGCATGACCAGTCATCCTCACAAAATCCTTTGACAAGATAGGGTCAGCCCATCACTCATTCTGGCAAACCTTAACAAGACATGGTCAGCATGACCAGTCATCCTAGCAAAATCCTTTGACAAGATAGGGTCAGCCCCATCACCAGCCTGACAAAATCCTTCATCAAGATATGGTCAGCCCAAACACTTATCCTGACAAGAATCTTCACTAATACATAGCCTGTAAAAACTACCTATATTTTGCATGTTGAAGTATAGCTTTTGTGATGTAACTGTAAATACACTCTGCAATATGTTTTCTTTAAAATGAGTCAAACACGTTTGAGACTAAAAAAAAAAACACAGAGGGCTAGGCACACAGCCAAGAATCCTGATGAACAGCTCAGGAAAGGTCCAAATGTGGACAGGTGATGGACCCCGGTAAGGATCGCTTGAATTTACAAAGGATGGCAAACTGGGGTACCAATCTTCTTGCTCAGACTTGATATATGCAATTATTATGCAAAATCATTTCTCTGAAAGAAAAACTCTGAATTGCACACAGATTTTTTTTTTCAGTAATAAAGGGATAAGTCTGTATGCAGTCATCTAAGTTTGTTCTGCACACCACAGATACAATATTTACTGTCTCTTCCCACCTTCTTCCCCACATTTTTACATCACACCTGCTTCTCTTACAATTATTATCATTCCCCTTCCCCAGAGTATTAACTTTTAATGGGATAAAAGCCATCTGTGTTATAGATTGTGACTGTTTTCTTAAGTCTACAGAGCTGAAATTACAGCATCTCAATGAATCGGATTATGATTGTTTTACAAAGTATACACTCTCCCATGTATAGTCACATCTCTACACCATGTTGGACAGTCTTCATCACTTTGTTCATTCCTTGTTTTGTACATTTCATTCCGAAAAGAAACAAATCTTCATATAAACGGGAACTTTTTTCTAAATCATCTAGGAAATCTTAGAAAAATTACAGATCAATCAATCAATCTGTTCTTATCCAAATTCATGACTGGTTTTACTAATATTCCTTATACGCTTTGATCATTTCTACACAGGTACCCGTAGTTGATGACAACTACTTCCGTGATCCTGACTGAAAAGCAAAATGTTACACACACACACACACACACACACACACACACACACACACACACACACACACACACACATACACACACACATGTACACAAATTACACGATCAGAAAAAGTCACTGCAAGTTGCAAAAAAAATGTCAAGTGTCTGGCTTTTGATCAGCATATGTCTGTACACATCCTGCAAGCTTTTTCTTCTCCGACCACAGCCACAGTCGAACTGGACACCGGCCTTTGGTCCTGGAGTGCTGGTAGCTT
>JAPXFY010000029.1:6047522-6052522 GCA_030674185.1 Monoplex corrugatus
TTACAACGGGAGAGAAGCGGTATGCCGTATCCGCCCAACGTCGTCATTACCGCCCGCTACGCTATAGGCGCTTGAAAGAATACCACACACGGTAATCTTTGATTCGTTGGGTTTGTTTCACAACTATTACCTAAAGGCTATAAGATTAGTGCATATTTGTATAATTAGTGCACTCGTAATGCAGCGAAGTATACAACGGACTCGAACTGCACTACATCATTCTCATAATATACTTAGAATTGATTATGCTTCAAATGTCTAGGATACTTGCGCTCAAGTTCATATGAAGAAAACTGAATCTATACATAAGCGTGCCTTAAGAATCCTTCAAAATGCTTTACACCGAAAGTCTAGGCTACAGAATATTTTGCCAGAGGCTCTTTCATTGTCTTATCATCTAAAATTTAACCATTGTGTCTGAATGCATAAAATCCTTCACATCTAAAGCAAACTTTCTTCTGTGAAAAGAAATGAGAATGAAACTCCAGAAAGCATACTCCTTGCCAAAACAAGCCTCTTGGTTCGTCCACAGGCTCAACACACGCGAAAACACACACACGCACACACACACTCACGCACACGTGCGCGCGCGCACACACACACACACACACACACACACACACACACCACACGCACGCACGCACGCACACACGCACACACATACACACACACTTCTTCTTCGTTTACTTCTTCTTCTTCTCCTCCTCCTCCTCTTCCTCCTCCTCCTTCTTCTTCTTCTCCCCTAACTCAATGACGAGTCTTAAGGCGCTGCATTTAAAAATCTATTCACCAGATTCTTCCAGCTCTTGTGGGTTGTGTGCCAAAGCCTGGATCTCTGCAATGATGAGCGTTTGGCCCACTGAAGAGAGCTGCCACCTATGTCGCCACAAAGTTAGTTCATTACCAGTCAGACAGGTATTGTTCTGCTCCCCTCCCCTTCACTACACCTGGAATGGCTGTCTGGTGCTTGCTTGTCTTTTGGATGAGATGGTCAAGCAAGGTTCTGTATCCAGTCTGTGCCTTGCGCACGTTTCCACGGCAACAAAACAAGTGCCACTGATGTTCTGGCACAAGCTGTTCGACTGATGAAGTACCAAAACAAGGTCCGTTATCAGTAAAAATGCTTGAAAATAAACTGAAATCTTACTATGGACAGGCTCTGTTTCTGAGTTAGAACAGTTCTCAACCTACATCAACTCCTTCCACCCTACCATTAAGTTTACATTGAACTCATCCACCAACCAGTTACCCTTCCTTGATGTTCAGGTCAGCATTGACAATGGCTACCTAGTGACTGATGTGTACACCAAACCTACAGATTCCCATTCTTATCTACATAGCCTGTCCTGTCATCCTCAACACGTGATCAAAAACATTCCATACAGCCAGTTTCTGAGACTTCGCCACCTGTGTTCTGACCCTACCACCTTCAGTCGCCGCTGTGCAGAAATGACACGCTATTTTGCCCGCCGAGGATACAATTCCAGGCTTGTACAGAATGCCAAACATCGTGCTGGCCTCATCCCCAGATCACAGATCCTTCAATACAAACCCAAACAGACAGCCACCAGAACCCCCTTCATCGTCACCCACCATCCATCTAACCCACCCCTCCGTCAGTGGCTCAGGGAACTCCACTCCACAATCCTTCACACCAGCAGCAAAATGCAGAAGGCTGTTCCGGACCCACCCATCCTAGGGGAGAGATGTTGTCGCTCTCTGCGTAACCTCCTCATGCCATCCTGCCTTCCAATCCCTCCTGACCCTGATGCCGGCTGTTTCAAGTGTTCAGCTAAACAGTGCATCATTTGTGAACAACACTTGATTGAAGGTGTAACTTTCAGCAGTTTCAACACGAGTGAAACTTTCCAAATAAGGCACAAACTGACATGTACATCTACCAACGTAGTGTATCTCCTCCACTGCGATATCTGCCCTAAAACTCAATATATAGGACAAACGAAAAATTCTCTCAAAACCAGATTCTACCAACACCGGTCAAACATAAAAAAAAAATACAGGCACTCAGGTCACCAAACACTTCAACCAAACTGGCCATTCACTTCAAAACTTAAAATGTATCGCAGTGGAAAAGGTGCACTCTGAGAACCTGGACACCAAGACTGAGGAGGGAGTCTTTTTGGATGAACAAAATGAAAACCATATTTCCTCTGGGCCTGAACTCTGTCAATTGACGTCATAACAATATCGAGTCAAGACTACGTAATATAGCCTACGTAAAATATTCTGATGTGTTTGTGTAGCATATCGTAATCAGTGACTAAAGTCCCCTTGAGGAAGGGGGTGTACCGCCGAAAATTTGGGAAATTTTTACATTGATTTTTTGCCTTTTCTATGCACATGCTGCTTGAATTATATATTACAATCTACAGAAAAGCTAGTATCACTCTTAGTGATCCAAATCGATGACACCATCATCTTCCTCCTCGCCATTGCTTGAGTGCTGTTTATTTATATATTTGTTCGCTGCGACCTCTTCTGAATCCTTAACTGGATCCGGCACGATGGCAACTGACTTCGCCAGCACCCTGAAGAAGCTGTCTAAGTCAAGGGATCGACTACTACGTTATGAAACGCATGTCAACTTTTTGAACTGCTGCCTACAAAATCACGTCATCCCAAACGGTATGTGTATGAAATTTGGAAAAGACGCTCTCCCTCAATCAGAGTTTCTTTCCCAAACAGTTGATTTGACCCTCCAGTGTGCTAGCCAAGAAATACTTCGTTCATGCAGAGACACATACCAGTCACTGGTTACAAGTGAAATGGCACTCAAACACAAAATTGTATACCATTTGCATCAAACAACTGATTTTCATCAATTCGAGGCTGTAAGAAAATACGACTATCAGAGATCAATGGTCAAGAAACACAACCTCAATACAAAAAAGAAAAGAAAACTGGAACAATTATTGCAGCAAAAACATGAAAGTTCTCCTTTACCTACTCCTCCTAAACCTAAACCAAGATCCCGCAGATTCAAAAGGAAGACAGTGACCGTAGAAAATGACAATAATGTACAACATCCACATTCCATTGACAAACACATTTTGATTAACCTGTCAAGAGAAACACTCACAGAAACACAGGCAAGTGTCTTAAAATTAGGACCCAAATTTTGCCAAACACCCCAGGCCTTTGATCACGAGCAGTTGGTGAAAGACGTCACTGAGGGTTGTCGTAGAGTTCGCCTCAAAGAACTGTACTTTGACACTGTACCAAAAGAACAAGAGCCCCCCAAATTTTACAAGCGGTCAGGCTTCATGCCACAGCCTGGTAGGGACAAAGCACTGGACGCATTCTGTGACACACTTCAGAGTAAGGTAAATGTCCATCAATGCAGAAAGCGTCCCCATGACAACCTTAAGCCATAACAAAGACGGGCACTACAACAGCTCAGAAAAATGGTACAAAACAGACAGATAAGGATACCACTGCTGATAAGGGTGGTGCTGTGTCATACAAAACAGACAGATAAGGATATCCACTGCTGATAAGGGTGGTGTTGTGTCATACAAAACAGACAGATAAAGATATCCACTGCTGATAAGGGTGGTGCTGTGTCATACAAAACAGACAGATAAAGATATCCACTGCTGATAAGGGTGGTGCTGTGTCATACAAAACAGACAGATAAGGATATCCACCGCTGATAAGGGTGGTGCTGTGGTCATACAAAACATTTCAGACTACCTGACAGAAGCCTACCGCCAGCTTAACAACACAAATCACTATAAACAACTGGATAAAGATCCAACAATACAGATCGCCAAAGTTTCCAACAATCTGGTCAACAGACTGCACAGAGACAACCTCATAGACAACAATACATATAAATGGGCAATAATGGAACCCCAACAAGTCAGATGTCACCGCTTCTACACACTGCCTAAAATACACAAGACACTGTCCAATCCGCCAGGTAGGCCTATCATTTCCGGAACTAACGGACCCACTGAAAAAATATCCAAACTGGTCGATCACTGGTTACAAGAATATGTAGTGAATCTACCGAGCTATATCAGAGACAGTACTCATTTTCTCCGCACCTTACAAGACTGGAACCAAAACCATGGCCCTTTTCAAAACACCACTCTGGTCACCATAGACGTTGTGGGTTTGTATTCACAACATTCCACATGACGAACTCATCACTGCACTCAAATACTACCTCCGAGATGACAACCAGCAGTCCACCGCACCACCAACAGACCGAGTCATAGAATTAGTCTCTCATGTTCTATTTAACAATGTTTTCCAGTTTGAAAAAAACTACTACCAACAAATCTTTGGCACTGCAATGGGAACACCCATGGCCCCTTCTGTTGCCAACCTATTTATGGGTTGGTTAGAATCTCAACTTTTGGCCAACAGCCCTGTCACCATTTCTGACCAGTACTGGAAACGCTTTATTGATGACATTTTCTTACTATGGACAGGCTCTGTTTCTGAGTTAGAACAGTTCTCAACCTACATCAACTCCTTCCACCCTACCATTAAGTTTACAATGAACTCATCCACCAACCAGTTACCCTTCCTTGATGTTCAGTACATATTCCTGATTATTCGTAGATCTTTTCCATCGACATTGAGTCTCTCCAGTTGGTTGATCAATTCATCATGTCTTACCCGATCGAAAGCCTTGGTATAGTCAACAAAGCATAAATACAAATCCTTATTCATCTCAATTGACCTCTCTATGATAGTTCTTAGGATGTATATGGCATTAATAGTTCCTTTCCCCTCCACAAATCCACACTGTTCTTCTGCTATTTCTCTTTTGATTCTATTCCTTGTCCTTATCATGATTATTCTTAACAGGATTTTTGTTACATGACTCATCAAACTGATTGTGCGATGGAATTCGCATTCTATAGCCCCTGTCTTCTTTGGAAGTGCAATGAAAATTGATTTTGACATATCTTTGGGGATTTTTCCAGTGTCATAATTTTCATTTAGGAGGACTTATTTTTTCTATG
>JAPXFY010000029.1:6057432-6064932 GCA_030674185.1 Monoplex corrugatus
TGGATGTGGAAGATAGTACTGATATAGGGGTAGTTGGTTTGGAATATAGTATAGACAAGGGGTGTCCCATGTGTGAAATATTATAGATAACGTGTACTCGGGCTAGGAGATAACACCGACAGGTAATATTTGGTATGGACTGTTGTACAGACAGTGTGTGCTGGTGTGGACGACAGTCGGGGTGGATTAGTGTTCAAGTAAGTATGGCGCCCGTATCACAGGAAATGAGAAAGAAGACGTGTGCGAGTCTTTCTAATGAAACATTGGTTCATTGTCAGAATGTACTTTGCGTAAATGATCCCACGGGCAATAATGACTTTATCTATTGTCACTATTCCACTGATAATGCACGGGTAGTGTGTGTGTGTGTGTGCGTGCGTGCGTGCGTGCGTGCGTGCGTGTGTGTGTGTGTGTGTGTCTGTGTGCACGTGCACGTGCGTGTCAGTGTACGTTTGTGTGTTTGTGTGTGTTTGTACATGCGTGTTTATCTGTGTTTTTCTGTGTGGGCGTGCGTGCATGTGTATGTGTTTACATGTGTTTGTGAGTAACTGACTTGCATTCATTTATACTGTTTTGCTCTGGCGGGGCTATGATTAATGAAAAATATTGTTTTCATCTTACTGATAGACAGCAAAGGCTGAGTGCATTGACTGTGGGGCTTTTTGTGATGTGAGACAGGTTTATCCTGAGTGGCTGATTGTGTTGTGATTCAGACCTCTAATTATTTATTTATTTACTTAATGTATCTGTTCTTTTCTTTGAAGATAAGATACACATGTTATTTACATGTAACCAAGATTGTTCCAATGGTAGACCGATACAATACTAGCATAAAAATGTAGGCTAAGTAAAACATAGGTAGGTAGGATCTCAGGACCTGGCCAGCTCATGGGTTTATGTGCAGGCTTAAGGCTTGTGCCATGATCACCACACACATGGCACCTGTGACGTTAGTGGATATGGAATTCGTTCCGGGCGCACAGACGTCATCTTTAGAAACTGAAACTGTGGTCCTGCCTGCTGCTTTTCGAAGACATTTTATCTTACAACCTACATGTATCATTTTGCTTCCAAGGAATCTGCTTGACGTCCAGATCTGGTAGTGATGAGTCAGTGTAGGTACAAAGATTGTATTGCTATGTCTGGTTTATGTCTGTGTGGGGTTTAAAAGGGGTGAAAAGTTGGTAGCTCGAAGCATTTGCCTCTGGGACTTTGGTCTCAGTTTCTCTGTCCATTTTTCCATCTTGATACATAAGCTTCCCAAGTAGCCTGTTTAAATTGTGTACATTTATGATGTTTTTGTATTTTTATTTTGATGTCCGCTTTGTCAGGTGCTTGTTGTGTCGACATAACCTCTGTGTTGATGGTGATGATGGTCATGCCATATTTAACAGTTGTTGTTTAACTTGTTTGTGTGTGTTTGTACAGGTGTATTTTGTCATAGTTCATGATCACTTGGTCAGTGAGTAAAGTTCATTAATAGCTTCTGGATCAAGTTTTGTAGCTGGAGTACTTTTGTCCATGTAGAGAATGAAAAGGAATGGCAACAGAGCGCATTTTAATGTACAACCCCTCGTCCTGTCGTAGGGAGGTGGAAACAAACGCAGTATCGTTCTAACGAGGCTTGGTGAAGCTGTGACAGGCCCAGCAAGCCAGTAGCAGATAGACATTAGCTAAGGGAAATGCAAGGAAAGACATCAGTTGACAGCATTACCTGGCTGGTGTGGAATGACACAAACCAAAGAGAAATGCAATGTTCATGACGACTTCCAAGCTTGACCCGAGGAATACAAAGTGCTGGTCAGGACATTTGAACAAGAACCCTCAATGCTGCAACCCTGAAGTGGATGAAACTCGACTGTGTGGTCCCAGTCTTTTCACTGAACTTATAGCTCACCCAATTGTTTGAGAGCCGGCACGCACACAGGCACACACAGGCACACACACGCACGCACGCACACACACAACGGGGTTCAAACTCACAACCTCCCAGTCATTAGTCCCTTGCCTTAATCACATCGCCATGGTGACTGGTGGTAGAAAAATTCTATGAGCAAATGGACAACAAGACGTAGCGAAAGTTCTAAGATGAACATTACCAATAACTAAACACCTAGACATACTACAGACCTTAAAGTTAGACATGAGTAACTAGGCAACTAGACATGGAAAACATTTCAAAGAAAAACATTGTGAGTAAATAGACAACACCATTACAAACACTCAACCATAAAGAAGACGCCAAACAAAAACATACTGGCAGCGTTCAGAGATCAGAACGCCATGATCAATCCAGATGTCCACAACAATTGGACAAGAACAACAGGCACACCTGCTGGGTACACACTGAGAACTGTGCTATAATGATCACAGTGGGGATACCAATGGTGATGCTATGGAGTTCCATTTCGGATTGAAACTGCGTGACAGGGCTGCATTACAGACCGTACTTTTATCATGTATTCTGATGTCAACCAGGTCCGAGAGATACAGGAACTTGCGGTGTTGGTCAGGAAATTTGAGCAACACCCTAAGGATGCATCCATTCTTGGACCTCTACTATTTGTAATGTACATTTTCCTTGTCTCCACAATCACAGCCAGCACTCTGTTGACAAGCACCACTTTGGTGACTACACATAACTCACTCTGTTGACTATCACCACTTTGGTGACTACACATAACTCACTCTGTTGACTATCACCACTTTGGTGACTACACTAGCTCACTCTGTTGACTATCACCACTTTGGTGACTACACATAACTCACTCTGTTGACAAGCACCACTTTGGTGACTACACATAAATCACTCTGTTGACTGTCACCACTTTGGTGACTACACATAACTCACTCTGTTGACTGTCACCACTTTGGTGATTACACTAGCTCACTCTGTTGACTATCACCACTTTGGTGACTACACATAACTCACTCTGTTGACTATCACCACTTTGGTGACTACACATAACTCACTCTGTTGACTATCACCACTTTGGTGACTACACATAACTCACTCTGTTGACTATCATCACTTTGGTGACTACACATAACTCACTCTGTTGACTATCACCACTTTGGTGACTACACATAACTCACTCTGTTGACTGTCACCACTTTGGTGACTACACATAACTCACTCTGTTGACTATCACCACTTTGGTGACTACACATAACTCACTCTGTTGACTATCACCACTTTGGTGACTACACATAACTCACTCTGTTGACTATCACCACTTTGGTGACTACACATAACTCACTCTGTTGACTATCACCACTTTGGTGACTACACATAACTCACTCTGTTGACTATCACCACTTTGGTGACTACACATAACTCACTCTGTTGACTATCACCACTTTGGTGACTACTCATGACTCACTCTGTTGACTGTCACCACTTTGGTGACTACACATAACTCACTCTGTTGACTATCACCACTTTGGTGACTACACATAACTCACTCTGTTGACAATCACCACTTTGGTGACTACTCATGACTACATAAATCAGCATCTCCAGAAGCACTTTGCTGAACTGATTTCCGCACACCAAGTATGCACAAGTGACATTAAAAACTGGATGGCTGACAACCGACTTAAGCCAATGATGCTAAGACTGAGGTGCTGCCATGTTCTCACACCATAAAAGTTGTATCTCTTCCAAGACCAGCCTCTCTCAACGCACGTGATATTGCCTTCTCTGATTATGAACGACATCTAGGATTCATCTTTCATTCTAACCTTTCCATGCCACAACATGTAACCTTTCCATGCCACAACATGTAACCTTTCCATGCCACCACATGTAACCTTTCCATGCCACAACATGTAACCTTTCCATGCCACAACATATAACCTTTCCATGCCACAACATGTAACCTTTCCATGCCACAACATATAACCTTTCCATGCCACAACATGTAACCTTTCCATGCCACAACATGTAACCTTTCCATGCCACAACATGTAACCTTTCCATGCCACAACATGTAACCTTTCCATGCCACAACATATAACCTTTCCATGCCACAACATGTAACCTTTCCATGCCACAACATGTAACCTTTCCACGCCACAACATGTAACCTTTCCATGCCACAACATATAACCTTTCCATGCCACAACATGTAACCTTTCCATGCCACAACATGTAACCTTTCCATGCCACAACATGTAACCTTTCCATGCCACAACATATAACCTTTCCATGCCACAACATATAACCTTTCCATGCCACAACATGTAACCTTTCCATGCCACAACATATAACCATAGTAGGTCAGGTGGCATATTTGGATCTTAAACACATCGGTTCAATTCGCCATATTCTCATTGATTCTGAGCCAAAATTCTCGTAACCTTTTTATGCACTTTCTTTTTTAGATTATTGTAACAGTCTTTTTGTTGGTGTTCCCCTTGTACGTTATTCAACCTCTACAGAAAATTCAAAATCTTGCTTCAAGACTCGTCCTTAAAGCTTCTCGCTATGAGTTCAACATCCCTGCTTTGTACGCTCCACTGGCTCCTATTCAAGGCTGTTGTATGTGTTACATTGTTGTCTCTGGTTCTACTCCTCCTTGTATCTCTGAATTGCTCCATGCTCATTCTCCTTCCCCTAGATTTCACTCTCCTTCTGACACGCATCTATTCAAAATCCATCGGTACATACACAAGTCTCATGTGTTCCAACCGTTTGTCAATTTTGGAGCTTTTCTGTGGAATAATCTGCTTTTGCATGTGAAGCTTTAAAACGTAACGCCCATCTGTTCCGTGAATTCTGTTTGAATGAACTTTGCAAAAGTGACCCTGTCCCATCCCGTTTTAGCGCCTTCTTCTCCTTTGTTATACATGGATGTGACTGACAGTGTGTGCATGGTAATGGTTAAAACATGAGTGTGTGTTACATGTATATTTCTTTTTTTTTTTTTATTGTAGAATTATAAGCGTATAGAACATTGTTAGGCACACTATATACATTATTATTATTTTTGTTATAAGCAATGGGTGGCAATGTTTGAATATTGTTATAAGTATGCATGTTACTGCTCAGTGCTTGACGTCATGTCGTTGTTTGTGTAACGTCATAAGATGTGTGTGTTATTGTTCAACGTATGACATTATGTGGCTTGGGTAATGTCATAAGCTATGTGTATTACTACTTAGTGCTTGACGTCATGTCATTGTTTGTATGACGTCATAAGCTATATGTATCATTGCTCAGTGCTTGACGTCATGTCATTGTTTGTGTGACGTAATAAGCTATATGTGTTATTGCTCAGTGCTTGACGCCATGTCATTGTTTGTGTGACGTAATAAGCTATATGTGTTATTGCTCAGTGTTTGACGCCATGTCATTGTGATCACGCTATAAGCCAGGCGTGTTTCTGGTCAGTGCACGATTCCATATCATTGTTTGTAAGCACATCATAACCTATGCATGTTGCTGTTCAGTGTATGACGTCATATCATTGTACCTTCATGTGGTTTGAATCAAACCTACTTTTAACAAGAAGAAGACGAAGGGGGAAAAGACATCAAGTACACGAAGTTTTTTTTTTTTTCTGTTCGACATTTGTTTAATACAAATGTCATAAGAATTTGAAATGAAAGTATATACCAGCATTCAAGCAAACCTGAACGGAAATACTCAACATAGACTTAGGACGTGTATTTGATATAACAAAAATGAAAAAAAAAAAAGACAAGACAGGCACAAATTTGCGGCCAACTGGCATTTGTCAATTGTATACAAAAGGCATCAAAACATAATGCACAAAACTCGGTGGAAAAAACCCTAAAACAACAGTAGACAACTTCACTGTCGTTTCGCTTAACCAGACACACGTATGAAAACGTTGTTATTGTACTGCAGTTTAAAGCCCAGCCGACTGCTCAGAGCTAAATCAGACACACGTATGAAAACGTTGTTATTGTGTTGCAGTTTAAAGCCCAGCCGACTGCTCAGAGCTAAACCAGACACACGTATGAAAACGTTGTTATTGTGTTGCAGTTTAAAGCCCAGCCGACTGCTCAGAGCTAAATCAGACACACGTATGAAAACGTTGTTATTGTGTTGCAGTTTAAAGCCCAGCCGACTGCTCAGAGCTAAATCAGACACACGTATGAAAACGTTGTTATTGTGTTGCAGTTTAAAGCCCAGCCGACTGCTCAGAGCTAAATCAGAGCTATAACTATCTGAAGATGTACACCACACCTCAACTGGTAAGAAAAAAACACACGCATGGAAAAGAAAATTAAGCACACATATCAATGCATTCGTCAACATACTCAAAGGTATGCCTTTGACCACTCCATCCAATTTATCACCAGGGGATTAAAAACAACATGACTAAGGACAGTAAACATGTAAAAGCGGGCCTAAACTACTAAAATGTTTCTTCACATCACGCTCACCTAGAAACAAAAGTGCAGTATATACATGTACCCAATTGGCAAAAGCTGACCACATATGTCCTCTCCTGGCACAACTTCATTGGCTCCCTGTATCAAAGGGCATACAGTACAAACTAGACACCATGTGCTACAAAAGCCTCAATAACGCAGCCCCCGATTACCTGTCAAGCCTACTTTGAGATCTATGTTCCCTCACGTACCCTCCGCTCTGCCTCCGATCCTCTGACTTTTCGCTTTCCACGCACTAAGCTCAATACCTATGGTCCAGAGCCTTCTCTGTTTCTGGTCCACTCTCCTGGAACAAACTTCCTCTCTCAGTCCGTCAGCAACCTACTTTTGTCTCCTTCAAGTCCGCTCTCAAAACTCACCTTTTCTCCTCTGCATAAAATCCTGACCTCACTCAACCCCCTCTGCAGCCTGTCTCCGCTCGGAGTGGAATCACATTGTAATATATAATTGTATATAATATGCTCTCTATAATTTTCCCTTGTTTTCTTCTTTTTCCCCATTTATAGCCATGTGTTTGTGTGTGTGTGTGTGTGTGTGTGTGTGTGTGTGTGTGTGTGTGTGTGTGTGTGTGTGTGTGTGTGTGTGTGTGTGTGTGTGTGTGTGTGCGTGTGTGTGGGTGCGTGCGTGCGTATGTGTCTGTTCAGCGCTTAGATTTGATTTCTATCAAGATTTTGCGCTATATAAATATTGTAATTATTATTATTATTAAACCTAAGAAAAAACATGCAAGGCGTTATAGAGTACATACAGGTGACTGGACCAGCAAGGCAGAAAATGTTAGGGAAAAAAAAAAAAAAAAAAAAAAAGACAGAAAGCAAAAGAGCGAGGGAGGAACAATGACAGTGACAGAAAAGACGAAATTTCTTGCACAGGCATTCCAGAAGGTGGGGATACTGTTTACGTGGCAGCACACGAAAACGACGTAAGCTAATACAAAAATGACGTATCACCAAAACGAAGTAATACAAATAGAATGCAGTCATTAAAGTAATATTGATAAATCCAAATGAATTGACTGTCAACCTTCAAGCAAACTGCAACTAGAAATACACAAAGAATCTAAACGCGCATATT